>VMDO01012153.1:0-10000 GCA_007922755.1 Pedetes capensis | reverse complement strand
TATAGTATTAGTAGTATAATAAAAAGAGCACCACACTCAGAATTAAAGGCCTGAGGGATTTTATTATTTGTATATGTGTACGTGTGTGTACGTGTGTATGCGTTTCTTAAAGATTTGTTAGTTTTTAAATAAGAACTTGAAAAAAGTGTTAACCTAACTGGCACTGTATAAATGAGCCACTTAAGTGCTAAGTAGGGAGGAAGATGATCAATCTGGATATCATTCACTTTTGAGTGGGAAATACTTTTTCTGAAACATTCAATATTTCACTATAAATGATTAGCTCTTCCTAAAGCTTTCATTTTACTTCAAATGCGACAATTACATGCAGGGGAAAAAATCAGATCCTCAAAAGTTGCTCTTCCTGGAATACTGTTCTGTCTGACATTTTCATGAATTTGCCATTTCAAAAAACTGAAAGCACTTACGCAAAAACAATGACGATAAAATCCAGCCAGTTCCATGGGTCACGAAGGAAAGTGAATTCTCCTACACAGAAGCCTCTTGCAAGGATTTTTATAAGTGATTCAAAAGTATATATTCCAGTAAAAGTGTATCTAAACATAAGAGTCAATTGGGATATTAGGTGTGAAAAGAATATACCCTCATGAAAATCTTTACAACTCTTTTTTTTTTCTGATTAAGCAAAGAAAGACAAGTATTAGAGGGTGCTGTTTGTGTATAGGCCCATTGCAACTGTTAGAACACGCTATGATAAAGGCTTTTTTTTTTTTTAGGAAATCTTAAAATATTTATATCAGAAACACACCAAGAAAATAGAGCTACTTAAAGTAAAAACACAGGTACTAGATCTGCCTAGGAATTCCTAGATTGCTCCTATTAAAAATATACCCCCAAATGAGAGATATGTAACAAGGCAGAGGATCGGATGAGTTCATTCTTCTAGAAAACATTATTGTTGTTGTTAGGTGCCTTCGAGTTGGTATCCGACTCATAGCGACCCTCATAGGGTTTTCAATGGCTGACTGTTTCAGGATTGCCTTGGGAATGGATTGCCAGGCCCTTCTCCCATTTTTGCAGTACTGGGAATTGAACGAAGGACCTCAGAGACTGCAGTGCAGCACTCTCCCAACTGAGCTAAATCCCAGCCCAGAAAACATTGTAGCATCTAATTATTTACTTCCAGTTAATACCATAAAGGATAATAAAGAACAAAAAAAGCAACTGTATACCATGGAAGATAAACATCCTAATTTTCACAGGTACAGTTTACTTCGTGGCGGAAAAAAAAGAAAGGATGGAAATGAAAATCTAAAACTATATAAAAATGTACTTATATACACTTACTCTACATTTTTGGTCCAGTCTGGAGGATTATTCAATGTCATAAATATGCAGTTCGTCAGGATAGTGCACATGATAAGCATGCTGAATAAAGTAGCTTAGAGTCAAGGAATATGATGAGAGACCACGACAGTAACTTTGAATATCTGATGGTGATACTTGCTGACATGCTAAAAACGTTTCCTTAGTAAATAACTTCAGTGAGCTTATAGATTATTCTTTTTTGTTTTTATTTTTTGGTTCTTTGGACAGGAGAGTAACAAATAAGTGTAATAAATCCTAAAATTCTAATAATGCCATTTTTTCAGTCTGTTCTGAGACCTACTCCAACCTACATTGAATAAACTAAACCCATGGTCTTTCAAGGCACAATAGGACTAGTATCAATATTTGAATAAAGTAACAAAACTACATTTTAAAGTACCACTTCAAGTAAGCATTTTGGAAAGGATATGAATGTACTAAAATCTTAATAGATATTCTTCTTAGAGGACTGAAAGGAGATAGCATGTACAAAGCAGGTGTGGCATTAAAACGGAAAATTGCTTTCCCTTTGTTCAATACTATAAAAGTCTGCAGGAGGAAGAAGAAAACAAGATGAAGTTTAGAATATAAAAATTCAGCCTAGAACATGAATACAAATAGTTTGTGTCCACACGTGGTAGTTGCACTAAAGAAATACTGCCTTTGAATTTAAGCAATGTGGATCCAATGTCATTGATATAGCTGTCCATGTCACTTTGACCAATGATCTCCAAGTCCGTTTCTTCTCATAAATTAAGAACTGGACAATTTATAAACATATATTGCTTCATGCTTCCAAAATACTATGTCTTCTCTTTATCATGTTCCTTCAACAGTAACAATAACTTGTGGCTACTGAAATTGGTTTAAAATGAAACTTTTCTCTCTTCTACAACACTGCATGACCAGACATGAGCTAGGTATGTCTATTTTTGCCATAACATCTTGAGAATTTTAATTCTTTCTGGAACTCTCTCATGGTTAATAACAAAGATTTTTCAAAAGAATATTTTGATAAATTTAAGAAATATCAGAGTTGGAAGAATCCTAATTAGTTCAATTTCCCTATTTTAACTATAATACTAATAATAACTTTTTTAAAATAAAGAATTTTCTTGCTAGTAACCATAGAAAATTAAAAAAATATGTGAGTAGAAATAAATATTCTTGCCTGGGGTTTAGCTCAGTTGGTACAGTACTGCTCTACACTCTATGAGGCCCTGGGTTTGATCCCCAGCACCACAAAAAATGGGAGAAAAATCTGGCAGCCCACTCCTGAAACAATCCCAGAACAATTTGCCATTGAAAACCCTATGGATAAGGCCAGGCACAGTGGTGCACTCCTGTAATCCCAGCGGCTTGGGAGGCAGAGGCAGGAGGATCGCAAGTTCGAGACCAGAGGCAGTCTGCATAACTTAGTGAGACCCTGTCTCAAAAAGTAGAAAAAAATGGGCTGGAGGTGCAGCTCAGTGGTCCAGCAGTTTCAGAACATGCAAGCGCAAGGCCCTGGGTTCAACGCCCAGTACCACAAAAAAAAAAAAAAAAAAAAAAATCCCCTATGGATAGCAGAGAAGCACTGACACAGTGCAGACGAGGCACAGTCAGAGAGTGTTTCATTCAGATATACATAAGGTTGCTATGAGTCAGACCCAACTCCACAGCACCTAACAAGAACAACAATACAACTACAACAACAAATATTCTTAACATATTTTAGGTTAGCTACTGCATAATGAGTGACATTCACGTGACTTTGGTATTTATCAAGAAATAAAAACAAAACAATAGTAACCACAAAATATTGAAACAACACAAACCTTTGGCTTGGAAATCACAAAGACCCTGTTCAAATCCCTGTCATCGCTTTTGTGCAGTTGGCAGGCAAATTATTTGCATTATCTAGAAGGCATTCGCCTGCAGCCATACCACTGTGGCATCAGATCCCATCAGATCTTGGAAGCTAAGCAGGGTTGGGCCTGGCTGGCTAGTACTTGGATGGGAGACTGTCTGTGAATACCAGGTGCTATAGGCTTGGGAAAAGGACCCAGTAACCCACTCCCCAAAAAACAATTAGTCACTGAAAACCCTGTGAATAGCAGAGAATCACTAATAGTGTTTCCCCTGTTGTATGTAAGGTCACTCTGAGTCGGACGCCAACTAGATGGCACCTAACTAACTACAAGAAGGCATTGACTTATTGTATTGCTGTTTTGTTTTATCTGAGTCATATATAAGTCTATGAGTGGGCTTCTGGCAATAAACATTTTTCACCAAATTGGAGAGACAAGTTCATGAATCTGGCTTTTACTTGCATATGGCAGTGTGGTCTCAAGAAAACAAACTAGAATCTATTATTTTCAGGTGCTCTTTTATTTTTCAGTTCTCTTTTTCTTTACTAGTTATAACTAAAAATAATTTAACATAAAATTCACTCTTACAATGACCGTTTTCAAATTAATACCTAATCCTTGATTACATCTATTTTTCATAAGTCTCAACAAATTATACCTTTTAAAATTCATTCATCTATTCTTTCTACAAATGTATCATGAGCAATTTGTCATAAATTCCAATAAAAAGAGTATGAGCTAGGATGAAAAGCACATTACTGTATAGTCTTGGCAAGATCAAGTTACTTTCTTGTGCTTGGTACTAAAAAAATAAAAAGAAAACAAAAAAGCTTTTTTTAATTTAAAGTCAGCAAATTTCATTTGCATTAAAAACTTTTAAAGAATTTTTGAGTTTATATATACACAGGAGGTAAGTATAAGTGGGAAAAACAGGTACAACTATGAAAATTTGTAGCCCGTACCACTCTGGAATCCAATCTCGTCAGATATCTGAAAGCTAAACAAGGTGGGGCCTGGTTAGTCTTTGGATGGGAGTCTGTCGGGGAATACCTGGTGCTGTAGGCTTAGAAGAAGGACCAGACAGCTCACTCCTGCAAAAGTCAACCATTGAAAACCCTATGAATAGCAGAGAAGCACTGACAATAGTGCTGGGCATGGCATGGTATCAGGTAGTATTTCTGTTGTACATAAGGGTGGCCATGAGTTGGACCTGACTCAACAGCACCTAATAATAATAACGAAACTTTGAGGATTTGTACATTGTATGTATAAGAGCAAAACACTATACTGAGCCTTTTACAAAGATGAAATAAATCAATTAGTATGCTACTGTCACAACTAACTTTAATGAACTATGAGAAAAACCACATATTCTGAACATTCTACTATTAATTTAAAATTATAGTCATGATGTAGTTGTTCACTAAATTCCACTTATGTCAATTTAAAATGTCTTTTATACAGAAGGAAGTCCAAAGAAAGCCACCACTGAAGTCCCGACAACTCACTTTTTTGTCTGCGTAGTATGGGTCCAGGTCCTCCAGGGGCTCTGACACCATGCCAGGAGGAATGTCTCCATAGATGAAGGGCAGCTGTTTACCAGCTTCCAAGTCACTGCTTGGCTTTGGGCCTTCTTCATCATCATCTTTCTTTTCTTCTTTGGGTTCCTTTGCTTTTTCTTCAGCAATGCGTTGTTCAATGAGGGCAAGAGATTGTTTTGTGAAGTAGACAAAGCTCTGAGGTCCTGGGGGAGGCAACATTACCATCTTTTCATCCTGTATATTTTATTTACCCTTCAGCTTCTTAGGTAAGAGGCCTGATGGAAGTGAAGAAGGAAAGAAGCAAAGACTTAAATGTTTCCATGACAAAGAAGACACATTAAAAACTGCTGGGCATGGTGGCACAGGGCTGTAATCCCTGTAACTCCAGAAGCAGAGGCAGGAGGATTGCAAGTTCAAGAACAGAGGCAGTCTGCATAATTTTGCAAGTCTCAAAAAGTAAAAAAGTAAAAAATACTCAAAAAGTAAAAAAATAGGCTGGGGTGCAGCTCAGTGGTCAAGCACTTGCAAAGCATGCAGGCGCCAGGCCCTGGGTTCAACCCCCATTACCACAAAAATCAATCAATCAATCAATCAATAAACTAACAACAAGCTGATTGGTCGAGTGCTTGCCTAGCGTATACAAGGCCCTGGGTTCATCTCAAGTACTGTGAAAACAAATGAATGAACAAGCAACAAAACTATAGTTTCAACTATAGTAAAGTGTAAAGTAAAGAATTATTATTAAATTGTTAAGTGAGATGCCCAGGCTGACCAAGAGCCGGGAGTCAGCCCTAATGACCCCTTTATCATAGGATTCTGTCTTGCAGGCACCACTCCACAAATTCCTTTAAAAGATCACTAGATCAGAATGCTCTGGGTCAGTACAAAAGGCTGTAGATATGGGCAGTAAAGAACTCCCAGACCTCAAGATAATACAAATGGGATACTTTAGCAACTCAAAGCCCCACTTTATGTCAAAGCCCCACCTTATTTGACTTTCAATAGCAGACCCCTCTGCCTCTGAATGGCATACTTTAGCAACTCAAAGCCTCACCTTATCTGACTTTCACTTTCTCCACCCCCCTCCTTCCCTGTTTGTAACCCACAATATAAGCCTTTACCCTGCAACAAGTCGGGGTCCCAACACTGAACCACTAAGCTGGTGAGGTGTGGTACCCTGGAGCTTGGGCTTTAATAAAGGCTCTTTGTTATTGCTTGCAACTTCTGACTCCCTGGTGGTCTTTGAGGAACTTGAACTTTGGGCACAACATTGTGGTTACTATGTGCCAGGTGGGCTGGGATTTAGCTCAGGTGGCAGAGCACTGCACTGCAGTCTCTGAGGTCCCAAGTTCGATTCCCAGCACGGCAAAAATGGGAGAAGGACCTGGCAATCCACTCCCAAGGCAATCCCGAAACAGTCAGCCATTGAAAACCCTATGAGGGTCTCTATGAGTTGGCACCTAACAACAACAACAACATGTGCCAGGCAATATGCAGGATTTATTTCCCATGCCTTATAAACGCCTTTATATAAAAAAATTAAACCTAACACACCATAGTTTTAAAGAAAAATCAAAATGACAATATATTCAAGTTTTCTAAATTCCCTTTACTTTTCCTATGTATTCATTTTTGATGTAATACGACTCAGTGTTCCTATTTTAAGTCTTTATGACATTGCTTCTGGTAGAACCCTCTCTGTGTTTTCTTTTGCCTCTCAGATCAACTGATTGTCTTCTTTCTTACATCTTCTAACCACACTCATACCCTCTGCTTCACTTTCTTTCTCAGGGAATCTAATTTCTATGAAATAAGGAAATGGGAGATCATCTTACTTTATTTTAAATGTAAATTTTCTTTCAATAAATAGATACTCCTGGTAAAAGCTAGAAAATCAAATTTCTGTTTTAAATTAAAAACAATTTGCCAAAATGTTTTGGGGAGAACAAAACGAGGAAAAGAAATTTAGGAATTTGTTGTGGTACATTCGATTTAAAAAGCCAAAAATCTCTATAATATGCATGCTGACCATTATATCCCTAATTAACTTATGTGGTTATTTAAAAATATTTCAAAAGTTATGAGAAATAAAAATTAGAAATATTTGTTTTTGCATATTATTATTTTCAAAGGTTTTAAATAAAATAATATATGCCATCAGTTTTATTCTAAAAATAGACAAATTATTTTTAACAAGTCAAAGTAACTACATAACTCTTCCATTAAAAAGTAAAAATGAATCTTCTTTTTTTTGCAGCAACTTTGCCTGAGCATTAGCAACCAAATACTAGTATGTCAACCAAATGTGAACAGATTGACATGTTGTATATTAAGTGACATCGCCATACCCAGAAGGAGAATGAATTATGAGGAACCATATTCTGCTCCTTTATTTTCCAATGCTAAATATGTGGTTTAGCTCAGTAGGTAGAGTGCTGCTGTACAATCTATGAGGCCCTTGGTTTGATCACCAGTACTGCAAAAATGGGAGAAGGACTTGGCAGCCCATTCCCAAGAGCAACCCCCAAACAATCAGTCATTAAAAACCCTAAGAATAGCAGCAGGGCACTGCGGTGCACGCCTATAATCCCATCGGCTGGGGAGGAGGAGGCGGGAGGATCACAGGTGAGATGAGAGGCAGTCTGCATAATTTGGTGAGACCTTGTCTCAAAAAGTAAAAAATGGGCTAGAGGTGTGGCTCAGTGGTCCCGCACTTGCAGAGCATGCAGGCACAAGGCCCAGGGTTTAACCCCCAGTACCTTAAAAACAAACAAACAAACAAACAACAACAAAAAAAAAAGAAAGAAAGAAAGAAAAAAACTCTAAGAATAGCAGAGAAGCACTGACATAGTGCCAGGCACAGCATAGACTTACTGTGCTTTTTTCTCATTATTATTTCTTATATCTTTATCCCATATATTTTCTCTTTTTTCTAGCTTGGTTCTTTTCTGTTTTTTCCTTTCCCCTTCTCCCATCTTCTTGTTCTTATTAATTCCTTTGTTGTTGTTGTTGTTTGCCATCCAGTGGGGTCCAACTCATAATGACCCTCATAGGGTTTTCAGTGGCTGTTTTGGAATTGTTTTGGGGAGTGTATTGCTAAATCCTTCTCCCATTTTCATGGTGTTGGGAATCGAACCCAGGTCCTCAGAAAGTGTGGAGCACTGCTCTACCAACTGAGCTGAACCCCAATCCCATTAATTCCTTTAGCTTTTAACAGTTTTTAAACTTCCAGTTAATCCTGTAAGTATCCCCCCTCCTTTGTTTTCTATTCTTATTGGGGGTGTAGGTGATGCTTTCAGTTGTAATTTTTTTTGCCATATTTAAATACCTGGTTTGTTTTTGAATTTTTGTTTTGTTACTGTTTTCTGTTTGCTCTCTTCTGAGTTGTAATAAGAATTATGACCCTAAGAAAAGGTTTCCCACTCAAAAGATGTACACACACACACACACACACACACACACACACACACACACACGAAAGAAGCATTCACCCCAAAATATGCACAAATTATAATGTAGAAACACAAGAAATATGAAAAAGCAAGGCAATGTGATTCCTCTATAACTTCACAACTTCGGAATAACTGAACCCAAAGATACTGAAATGGTTGAAATACCAACAGGAACACAATTCTTGATAATTAAAAGCATGATTTTCCAAATAAAAATTTCAGTGTACTTTCTGCAGAAGTAGTGGAAGACAGAATTGCAGGTAATTTTTTACTAGTGGTAACTTTTTACAAGTACATTTTACTAGAAAGAAATACAAGTGAACATTTTCAGATGCTGGAAATATGCTATACCTCGATCTGTGAGATGTTTACACTGTATACACATATGTAAGAATTCATGGAATTCTGCAATATAGATATGTGTAAAAGATATCCTAAGTTGTTGATTAAAAGTGCAAAGGAAAACTCCACAGGCAGGAGATAAAGAATAATCTGGGGAGTTCAACATCAGTCACGTTTGAATTCTCAAAAGAGTAGCAATTGGAAGAAAAGAAACAAAGAAAAATAAGCAGAAAATTGCTCAAAAGTTATGAGGCCAAAAGGACAAAAGATCAATTAAATAGATCCATTTTAGTAAAAATTTAGAACTTAAAAGGTAAATATTTTGAAAGCTTCCAGAAAGAAGATGATAAGTATAAAGGAATGAAAGCTAAATTGCCATTAAAATTTCCTCAGCCAAACTTGCTAGAAGACAGTAAATGCCCTAACATGCTGAGAGAAAACATTTTGAATTAAATTCTGTTATAACACTGCCTACTGTCAAGACTGATGACAAAACATATTTTGGAGTATAAAGAGACTCAAAATTTATGTGTTTTATCCTTAATAAATTTTCTGGAGCCAGGAACAGGGGCACATGTCTTTAATCCCAGCAACTTGGGAGGCTGAGAAAGGAGGATTGCAGGCTTAATGCCAGAGGCAGCCTGTGCAATTTAGTGTGAACTTGTCTCAAAATAAAAAAGATATATAAAAAGACCTGGGGGTGCAGCTCAGTGGTGAAGCACTGGCCTACTGCATCAGGCCCAGAGCTCAACCCCCAGTACTGAAAAAATTTTTTTCTTTGGATTTAAAAAGTACTTCTGGAAACACATAAGACTATTTAGTAAATAAGATGAATGAAAGGCAAAAGAATTTTTTTTCAAGAAGTATTAGCAACTGTGCAATATAATAATTGTCAGAAGAGAAAACAAATCAAATATGGTACAGATTTGACCAACTGGTGGAATTATAGAAGAGAGACATCCATTTGAGCTTCATGTAGTCTTCAACTATCAGAACTTAAATGAGAGATTTAATTTTCCTCTCTTTATCAAGCCACATTGTTTGCTTTAAGATGGAAGGCATTTATACAATTGTATGGTTAAGTTATATAACCTTATCATTTTATAAATATACCAATTACCAATGCATATGCAAAGTAAGTATAGTTATTGAACAGCTGATATGTGGGTATGCATCTATTAAACATTGTCGCTATAAAAACAATGAGATAATTGGCATAAATTGAGAAGTAAGTAGAAAGAAATGCAGAAAAAGTAAGACAGCGATTTCCTTACCTCACATTGAAGGGAATCAGTACATTCAGGTTAAAGGGAAAGCACCAAGAAATAGAGGTGCAGGCCCATGCTTTTTAAAGGAATAAGTCTAATCAATAGAATTACTAGAAATAAAGACAGAACAGTTGGGAAATTGAAAATGAGTAGAAAGAGAAAGGCTTGTTGTTGTTGTTGTTGTTGTTGTTGTTGTTAGGTGCCGTCGAGTCGGTACC
>VMDO01012152.1:0-63448 GCA_007922755.1 Pedetes capensis | reverse complement strand
TGCCGTCAAGTCGAGTCCGACTCATAGCGACCCTATGTACAGCAGATGGAAACACTTGCCGATTCTGTGCCAGGCAAACAATCTTATTTATGTTTAAGCCCATTGTTGCAGACACTGTGTCAATCCATCTGGTGGAGGGTTTTCCTCTTTTGCGTTGACCTGCCACTCTTCCAAACATGATGTCCTTCTCCAGGGATTGATCTCTCCTGACTACATGTCCGAAATATGTACGACGCAGTTTGGCCATTTTTGCTTCCAAGGAGCACTCTGGTTGTACTTCTTCTAGGACAGATCTGTTGGTTCTTTTGGCAGTCCATGGTATATTCAATAGACGTCTCCAGCACCACAACTCAAAAGCATCACTTCTTTTCCTGTCTCTCTTGTTCAATGTCCAGCTTTCACAACCATATGATGCCACTGAAAATACCATGGCATGAGTCAGATGCACCTTCGTCTTCAATGTGACATCTTTGCTTTTCAATACTCTAAAGAGATCTTTTGCCACAGCTTTTCCTAGAGCAATGCGTCTTTGGATTTCTTGACTGCTGCTTCCACAGTTGTCCAAGATTTTACTTTGCTTGAAAATACCATAGCATGAGTCAGACATACCTTCGTCTTCAGTGTGACATCTTTACTTTTCAATATTCTAAAGAGATCTTTTGCCACAGCTTTTCCCAAAGCAATGAGTCTTTTGATTTCTTGACTGCAGCTGCCCTGCATGTTGATTGTAGAACCAAGTAAAGCAAAATCGTGGACAACTTCAATCTTTTCTCCATTTATTGTGAAATTATATGCTGACCCAGTCATAAGGATTTTTGTTTTGTTGATGTTGAGTCACAATCCATACTGAAGGCGGTGTTATTTGATCTTCATCAGTAAATGTTTCAAATCATCTTCACTTTCAGCAAGCAGAGCTGTGTCATCTGCATAGCACAGGTTGTTAATGAGTCTTCCTCCAAACCTACTGCCCTTCTTCTTCATGAAGTCCAGCTTCTCAGATTATTTGCTTAGCATAGAAACTGAAGAAAGATGGGGAAAAGATAAGGATAAAGGAGTTAGATCTTTGAAATAAACCAAGAGGGGATGGTGACCGTGATAGGGGTGACAGACATCAGCATGAAAAGCCCCATGGGCACTTGATAAATTCCTTGAGAAGTATGCACTGAACTCAGCAGTTGTTTCAAAAAGATTCGTTTCAGGAATTCTGGAGTGGACGAGGACAAAGGCCTCACTTAAGCAACCAGATTGCTGATGATGGAGGTTCTTGATTTGGAGACACTGGGAAAGCTGTCATTTGGGTGTAAACGTGATGCACGCTTGTTTTAGCACATGGAGCTTGTGTTGGCGCTAAGGCATCTGCATCACACGTGCCCTATGTCACGCACACATGTGCACGTGTGCATGGGTAGAGCTCGAGGGAGGGCTATGTGGAAAGAGAAGTGTGGCCTTCATCATCAACCCTAGTCAGAAGCTTGGGCGAGATGAACTAAGAGAAAGGGGGAGATTTGAGAGTGAAGGGACTAGGCCTGAGACCTAGGAACTATTTACCTTCATTTAACAATCCTATAGAGGAGGTGGCTCTTCCTAGTTCATTCAGTCATTCTATTAAGGATGCTCAGTGATTCATTACTATATGCAGGTACTGCTGCAGGGGATATTGGATATAGTAATAAATAAAATAGGAGAACCACACTGTCTTTTTTGTTGTTGTTCTTGTTAGGTGCTGTCAAGTGGGTATCCAACTCATAGTAGCCCTACATACACCAGGGGAAACACTATTGTCAGTGCTTCTCTGCTGTTCATAGGGTTTTCAATTGTGGACTGATTTTTGGGAGAGGAGTGCCAGATCCATCTCCCAAGCCTATAGCGCCTGGTGTTCCCAGGCGGTCTCCCACCCAAGGACTAACCAGGCCCAACCCTGCTTAGCTTCCAAGATCTGAAGGGATCAGATGCCACAGGGCTACGGCTGTAGGCCACACTATCTTTAGGGAGCTTGAATTCTACTTAGAGTGTCAGAAAATATGAATGAACATTTAGCAACCCTACATCATTTCAGATAGTGATAAATGTCCTTTTGAAAAGGAATGGGTAAGCCGGGTGCAGTGGCACGTGCCTGCAATGCCAGCACCTCGGGAGGTGGAGGCAGAAGAATCGCAAGTTCGAGACCAGAGGCAGCCTGCATAACTTAGCAGGACACTGACTCAAAATAAAAAGTAAAAAATAGGTTGGGGTGCAGCTCAATGGTAAAGCACTTGCAAAGTGTGCCCGAGGACCTGGGTTCAACCCCTAGTACTGCAAGAAAAAAAAAAAGTGGTGAATTGCAATAAATCCAGATGAGGTCTCAAGCAGTACCATAACAGTGAAGGAGATGAGCAGTGTTCAAATATCAGGCATATTTTTATGCATTTGCCTTTTTTGTTGTTCTCTGAGATAATCCACACATCCCCAGGCAAACACAGAGCTTTTACTAATCTTCTCTTATTTCTGTGCCAGCTTCCAGTGCAGATGAGACTTATAAAAGTTCCAAGTTCTTTTCTTAATGTTTGATTCATCAATTTGGCTCATTTACTTGCTTTTCTGGGGATTTGAGCCAGGGCATTGTGCATCCTAGGCTTGAATTCCACCACTGAGCTACATTCCCAGTGCTTCAGGTCCTTATTTACTTCACCTGATATCTTTTTTTTTTCCCTAACACATTTTACTACAGCTTAACATTAATAAAGAAATGGTGTAAATCATAAGTGCACAGAGCATCACATATCACGATTTGAACAATCTCAAGAAACCCAAACCCAGATTAAGAAACTGGAATGTCAACATATCAGTGTCTATTTTTATGCCATAATAAAGTCACTATTCCCAAATAGGGGCTGGGATTTAGCTCAGTTGGTAGAGTGCTGCTCTGCAGTCTCCAAGGTCCCGAGTTCAATTCCCAGCACCACAAAATTGGGAGAAGGACCTGGCAATCCACTCCCGAGGCAATCCTGAAACAGTCAGCCATTGAAAACCCTATGAGGGTCACTGTGAGTCGGCTACAACTCGACGGCACCTAACAACAACAATTCCCAAATGTTAACACTCTCCAGACCTCTAACATTATAGTCTGACTGATTCGAGCACTGTATAAAGAAATCATATGGTAAATACACTCATTGTGTCTGAATTATATAGTTCAAACACACACATTTTATTTCATGTAGTTGAAGTTCTTTCCTTTTCATATCTATATAGTTTTCCATCATATAAATATGAGATAATTTAATTCTTCTAAGGGCTGGGATTTAGCTCAGTTGGTAGAGTCCTGCGCTACAGTCTCTGAGCTCCCGAGTTCGATTCCCAGCACCGCAAAATGGGAGAAGGTCCTGGCAATCCACTCCCAAGGCAATCCCGAAACAGTCAGCCATTGAAAACCCTATGAAGGTCACTATGAGTCAGATACCAACTCGACGGCACCTAACAACAACAACAACAATTCTTCTAAGGTACATGCTGATTTGACTTGTTTTCAGATTTGGCTATTAGAAGAGGGCTGTGATGACTATTATTGTATATGTCTTTACATATCTTTTACATTTCTTTTGAGAATATAGCTTGAAGAAGATTGCCAGACCATAGGGTAGGCATATCATCGCTTTAGTAGACATTATGAAACAGTTTTACAAAGGAGTTCGACCAATAGGCTGATATTTCCACCAGCAGAGTATGAGAACTCAAGTTGCTCCAAATATTCTGCCAACATTTATTACTGTCCCAATATGGTTTTAAATTTCATTTCTCTTTGGCTACTAAAGTTAAAATTCTTTATATATATTTACTTGTCATTTACCTATCCTCTTTTGTGAAATTCTTTTTTTTTTTTAACAAATGTTGCCATTTATGAAATTATGTCATTTGCCAGAAAACAGATGGAACCATAGCCATAGTCCTGTTCCTCTTGTGTCTTCCTGGGGCTGGTGGTGCTGGGGGCTCCAGCCCCTTGGAGGCCATGTGGAGCATGATGTTCACCACCCTGCTGCTGTGGCCAAATCATTGTCGTGCCAGGAAAGGAGCTTGGCAAAGTGGTCATAGAGGGCAATCATAGCCCCAGCATTGAAGGTGGAAGAGTGGATGCCACTGTCAAAGTCATAGGGCACAACCTGGTCCTTGGATGGCCTCTAGGGGCCCTCTGATGCCTGCTTCCCCACCCTCTTGTTTTGTTTTTGTTTTTGTTGCGGTATTGATGGGTTGAACCCAGGGCCTCTACCCTTCTACCACTGATCTGACTCCTCAGCCCCCTTTTAAAAAATCTATTTATTTAGAGACAAGGGGTTGGGTTTAGCTCAGTTGGTAGAGTACTATACTACCCTCTCTGAGGCCCTCAGTTCAACCCTCAGCACTACAAAACTAGGAGAAGGATGTAGCAATCCACTCCCAAAGCAACCCAAAACAAACAGCCATTGAAAACCCTGTGAGGGTCACTATGAATTGGACCCAACTTGATGACACCTAGCAACAACAACAGCATTTAGAGACAGGGTCTTACTAAGTTATGCAGACTGCCTCTGGCTTGGAACTTGTGATCCTCCAGCCTCAGCCTCCCGTGTAGCTGGGGTGACAGGCATGCACTGTGGCCCATGGTTCACCACCTTCTTGATGTCATTATATTCAGAAGCTTTTTCCAGATAGCAGGTCGTGTCTACAACCAGCACACTGGGAAAGGGCACCTGAGACACCACACTAGTGAGCTTCCCATTCAGCTCAGAGATAGCCTTGCCCACAGCCTTGACAGTGCCAGTAAATGCAGGGATGATGTTCTAGGCAACACCATGACCGTAACACCACAGATTCCCAGGGGATCCATCAGCAGTCTTCTGCGTGGCAGTGATGATCATGAGTCCTTCCACAGTGCCAGGCTTGTCATGGATGACCTTGGCCAGGAGGCATTGCTGGTGATCTTGAGGGAATCATCAGACTTCTCCTGGTTCATACCCATCACAGACTTGGGGGCATCTACAGAAGGGGCAGAGCTGATGACCCTATTAGCTCCACCCTTCAAGTGATCCCCAGCCTTCTATTTAGTAGTGAAGTTAGCGGGGGACTCCACAACCTCTTCAGCACCAGCACTACCCCATTTGATGTTGACGGGATCTCATTACTGCAACCGGGCAATGGGCTTTCCATTGATGACAAGTGGCCCATTCTCAGTCTTGGATGGGTGATGTGGAAGGCCTATCCACAGGAAGAAAAGGATTTGATAGAAATGATTTTTAAGGAAGACCTGACATTGTGATTGCTAGTGAAAGATGTTCAATAAACACTTTTAAATATTCTGATGGGTAAAGGAAAGCATGGGAATCAGGAAACTGGTGGATGAACAAAATGAGAATACCTGTAAAGAAATAAACGATGGAAAGGAACAAAACAGGAATTCTGGATCCGAAAAGTATAATAATACTTCCCCTCCTTCCCTTTCCTCCAAGGAAACTTTCCCTGCCAATGTTAAAACAAAGACCCTCCCAGTCCTATAAAACCCCCCACCTCACTCCACTCATTGCAGAAGTAGCCACCCCGCTCCTCCTCCAATACTTTTGCCCAGGTGGCTTCTTTTCCCATCTCCTCTTCACTTGCCCTAAATAAACTTACTCTTCAACAGGTCAAAGGATTCCCTCATGGCTATGAGCTCTCACTGTGAGATTTTCCTATCACTGGAGAGACAGGTAATAAACAAAATGAATAAGTAAATGATACTACATGATTAATGCAATGGAGAAAAATAAGCCAAAGAGAAGATAAGAACTATGAAGGAGAGGAGGGAAGTTCAGAGGGGTAGTGAGGGACACTCTCACTGACAAGGTGAGATTGATTAGAAGCCTGAGGGGGCAGCAGGGAGCCACAGGCTCCCAGGGGAAGAGTCCCAGATAGGGTAGAAGGAGAGAGGGAAGAAAGGAGAGGCAAAGTTAAAGTTAATGGACAGAGGAATCATGCCAGGCCTTGGAGCCACTGAAGTGAATGTAGATTTTACTCTTCGTCACTATAAAGCCATTGATGCTAATAAGCAGTGAAAGGAGAGTCAGGTTTGCCTTTCAACAGGAGAATAACTTCGCAGGGCCTGGGTGGAAGCAGACAGCCAAGCTAATAAACTATTGCAATAGCCCAGAAAAGAGGTGACTTGTATTCTGCACCAGGGTGTTTGCATTTGGAGTATCTCACAATGAAGCCACTGGTATCTGCTGGCAGGTCAGATATGACATACTGAAGGACAGGAGCCCATCAAAATGACTCCAAAGAGTCTAGCCCGAGTAACAGGAAGGATACAGCTGCTGCTTATGGAGATAATTATGGGGATTCAACCACTCAGTGGTACTAATCAATTCAGACAAGCCCTGACCCACAGAAAGTGTGTGAAAGAACAGATGTTTATTGCTTTGGAGTTACGAAGTCCAGAAAGTTGCTGTTGCTCATAGTGGCCACTAGATGGCGACAGGACTACAAGAATGGAAGCAAAGAGGCTGCGAATGTCTTAGCGGTTAATGGCCCCTGAGTTCCTTTACAAATTTATTACCATCCCATTATTAGAGTGTTTTATTTTCCCCTAGAGCTAGGCAACTTGGTTATAAGGATCATTTGGGAAGACTATAGGAAAATCAGGAGGGGGGATGAAAAAAAGCTTCCACAAAAGCACAACAAAATAGGTAGCTCTGCCAGATATTAAAAACAATATAAACAAGTGGGGCGGTGCAGTGCCCGCACCTGGTCCCAGCTCGTGAGAGGCTGAAGCAGGAGGATGGTGAGTTCAAGTCGGAGGCCAACCTGGGCTACACAGTGTGACCTTGGCTCAAAAAAAGCTTTTTTAAGCAATGTGTTATTGGTGCATGAGTAAGTAGACAGATCAAAGATTAGCAAATTCAGAAGCAGAAACAACTGCTTATGGAAATTTAGTATGTGATCAATTTTTTTAGTTTAGGAAGGGATTTCAGAATTTTTAATTTAGTAGTGTCGGGGCAATTAGATAACCGGATAGGAAAAGCGTGAATCCATTTCTGACACTCTATACCAGATTAAATCCTAAGCATGCCAACCATCTAAGTGAAGAAAAAAATACAGCCTCCCAATAAGACACTGGTGGATTCCCCTATGGACTAGGGGTTCCTAAGTTTTCCATACTATTAGTCAAGATCCAGAAACAATAAAAGGGAATGTTGCTAAAGGATCAGACAAAAATGAAAACTTTTGCATGTCCAAAAACGAAACCATACACAAACTAAAAACTACAGGTGAAAAAAAAAAAAAAGGAGAAATGCATTGATAGCTTATATCACAGACCAAGGGGCAATATTTCTAAATTAGAAAGTATTTTAAAATAAAGAAGCTGAGAGCCGGGCACAGTGGCACATGCCTTGTAATACCAGCAGTGTGGGAGGCAGAGGCAGGAGGATTACAAGTTCAAGACCAGAGGCAGTCTGCATGACAGCCAGACCCTGTCTCAAAAGTAAAAACTGGGCTGGGGGCGTGCAGCTCAGTGGTCCAGCACTTGCAGAGCATGCAAGCACCAGGCCCTGGGTTCAAACCCCAGTACCACAAAAAGAAAGAAGAAAGAAAGAAACAAACAAACAAACTAGGTGTGCTGGCACACACCTGTAGTCCTAGCCCTGGGGAGGCTGAGGCAGAAGGATCCTGAGTTTGAGATAAGCCTTGGCTGCGTCATAAGACCTTGTCTCAAAAAAACAAAAACAAGTTCACATAAAAAGTACACATAGCCGGGCAAGGTGGTGCACGCCTGTAATCCCAGCGGCTCAGGAGGCAGAGGCAGGAGGATGGCAAGTTCGAGACCAGAGGCAGTCTGCGTAACTTAGTGAGACCCTGTCTCAAAAACTAAAAAAAAAAAAAAGGGCTGGGGGCGCAGCTCAGTGGTCCAGTACTTGCAGAGCATGCAGGTGCGAGGCCCTGGGTCCAACCCCCAGTACCACAAAAAAAAAAAAAAAAAAAAAAAAAAAAAAAAAAAAAAAAAAAAAAAAAAAAAAAAAAAAAAAAAAAAAAAAAAAAAAAAGTACACATAAAAAAAAGAATGCAAACATCCTGTAAATATATGCAAATATGCTCTATCTCGCTTACAATAAGTGAAACACAAATTAAAACCTCCCTGTTTCTCACCTGTAAGATTAGCAAAAATCTAATGCTTGAGAACACTAGTGGCAACACTGCCAGGAAACAAGGACTCTTGTATCTTGTTGGTGTAACTTTAAAAGGAAAAGTCTCTACGGAGACAAATTATTTATGCCTGAGACGATGAATATGCTGATTACCCTGATTTAATCATTACACATTGTATACATGTACTGAAATGCCATGCTGGCACTGGAAATGTGGTACAGCACTTGCCTAGCATACAGGAAGCCCTGGGTTCCATCCCCAGCACCATGAAAAAAAAGGCCATATTGTACCAAACAAATATGTACAATTACTATGTGCTGGTTTAAAATATATGTTAGCTTTTTAAATCTCCATAGAGGAGAATTGGGCAGGGGTCAGACACCTGTGTGTTCTCCCCTTTGGCCCTTCACCATTCTCTTTCCCTGCTCTAGCTGCATTGGAATTCCTTCCTTCTATTATTGTCACCATCTAACCCTCAGGATCTTTGCCCTATGCCTCCTGTGGTCCAAAGGGTTCTCCTAAAAGTGCGCATAGCTCACTCCCTTGTTGTTGTTGGGTGCCATCAAGTCAAGTCCAACTCATAGTGACCCTGTGTACAACATAATAAAATATTGCTGGATACCATGCCATGCCTGGCACTTTGTCAGTGCTTCTCTGCTATTTATAGGGTTTTCAGTGGCTGTAGTGTAGTTGCAATGTTCCGGAAGAAATGAAGAGACGGACAGCCAAGAATGTTCGTGAGCTGTTGGCCAAGAGCTGCTAGGGCTCTTCCTTAGCCTCCTTATATCTCAACTTTATTTGTTAGTAACAATCACAGCCAACAGAGAAAGAATGCATGAACTTTTAACCTTGTCACTCTTTCTCTAATCTCTTTTTCTTAATATGCACCATATAATTATAACAATCAAAGGTATGATCAGGGCAGGTCAAACTCTCCAGAGATTCCCTCCAAATCACAAGAGATAATCGATAAGTGACCTTCCAGGAACCATAACATCAACTAGTGTTCTCAAAACTGATTATACTGCATGCAGCAGTAAACCTTCGCAATGTCAAGCAAAGGATACAGTGACCAGGTGGGCATTTATGCCCCTCCCTCTAGCAAGGCGGGCATCTTGGCCTTTCCAGGCAGCCCTGCCTTTCCTGATGGCCTCTCCATGACTGTGCCTGTCTTAGGTTGTCCTGCTTTATATTGAATGATTGTACCCGTCATTGGCTACCAGTCCTCCTGAGGACCAAATGGTGAAGGGAGATAAATTCACTGTAACATATTCGTGGGTGCAGCATTTAGGGGTAACATGAAATATTTTGGGATTGTTTCAGGAGTGGTCTGCCAGGTCCTTTTCCCATTTTTGTGGTGCTGGGGATCAAACCCAGGGCCTCAAAGTGCACAGAGCAAGCACTCTACGAACTGAGCTAAAGCCCAATTATCAGCTAGTGCTAATAATGGTACTGTTGTTGTTGTTAGGTGCTGTCGAGTCGGTATCCGACTCATAGCAACCCTGCGTACAACAGGTGAAACACTATTGTCAGTGCTTCTCTGCTGTTCATAGGGTTTTCAGTGGCTGATTCTTTTTTGAGAGTGGGTTGCCGGGTCTGTCTCCCAAGCTTACAGCACCTGGTGTTCCCAGGCAGTCTCCCATCCAAGTACTAACCAGGCCCGACCCTGCTTAGCTTCTGAGATCTGATGGGATCAGATGCCACAGGGCTATGGCTGTGGGCAATAGTGGTACTTTGTTGTTGTTGTTAGGTGCCGACGAGTCAGTATCCGACTCATAGCGACCCTCACAGGGTTTTCAACGGCTGAGTGCTTTGGGATTGCCTTGGGAGTGGATTGCCAGGCCCTTCTCCCATTTTTGCAGTGCTGGGAATCGAACTCGGGACCTCAGAGACTGTAGCGCAGGACTCTACCAACTGAGCTAAATCCTAGCCCCAATAGTGGTACTAGCTGGTACAAAATAGTATAAGTATTATTTTGAAAGGTTGTAGAAACTTTAGGAGGTGGACCCTGGCTAAAGGAAGCAGGTCATTAGGGGCAAGGCTTTGGGGGTGATACCTGGCCACTACTTCCTATCTTGTTCTCTCTGCTTCCTGGTCTGCCATGATGTGGATAGGGTTATGTCCTCTGCCCCTTGTTCCCACCACCTGCTCTGTCATGCCTTCCTGCCACCTCTGAACCCACAAGCCAAAATAAACTTTTCCTTCTGTCAGTTGTTTCTCTCAGGTATTTTGGTCACAGCAAAGTGAAAGTAACAACCATATATTCTCAAATCTAATCCACACCCTTTCAGTGGTTTTAGAGAGCACTCAACCTCAAATCCAATCCATACTCAATTCTAACCCACATCTGACTTTGTAACCTTATAAAGCTGTTGAAAATGTGTGGGTTAGATTTGAGGATACACAGTAATACAGCCAGGAATAGGATATGCTGGTTAAATTAACTGTGGTATACACCCACAAAAATGGAGTCCTATATGGAATACTCTGTGTGTGTGTGTGTGTGTGTGTGTGTGTGTGTGTGTGTGTGTGTGTGGTGTGAAGGGATCTACTCTCTTATATAGTGGTCTCTAAGACCCAATGAAGTGAAAAAAGCAAGGTGCAAATAAAGTTGGTGTGCATAATAGTGCCATCGTTTTTTGCATTAAGAAGGGAAACTACTACATATGTTCATTTGTTCATATTTTCCAACTAAATAGAATCTCAAAGCAGTTTTCTAGTCATAAAATATGACTGAAGAGGGAGCATACCAAGAGCTGTGAGAATGTCAAATTGCTATTTTTTTGATCAGGGTGATGGTTAGGTGGGGGTTTCAATTTACAATAATTTGATAACCTATACATTTATGTGTATGCATTTCTCTGAATAAAGAAGTATTACATTTCATAATTTTAAAAGATTTTTTTTAATTTAAGACTGGGCCAGGCATGGTGGCAAATACCTGTAATCACAGCACTTAGGCGGCTGAGGCAGGAAGATTAAGAGTTTGAGGGCAGCCTCAGCCACATAGCAAAACCCTGTCTCAAAAAAAAAGAAGTTAAGTAATTTAAGTTATATTAACTTGACATAAATCCCTAGTGGGATATATCCTAGTGGAGGAAAAACACCATAAGAATAATTTAAACTATATTCAATAATCATAGTGGCAATTATATTGATATTTTTAATGTTATATGTATACACAAATGCATCGATTTAGATAAGGCAAAAATTATGTTAATATTATTACCAAACAATATATTCTTAAGAAAAAAGAGACATAAGGCCGGGCGTGATGGCGCATGCCTGTAATCCCAGCTACTTGGAAGGCAGAGGCAGGAAGATGACAGGTTCAAGGCCAGAGGCAGCCTATGTAACTTAGTGAGAGCCTGTCTCAAGATGAAAAATAAAAAGGGGGCTGGAGTAGAGTACTTGCAAAGTACATGTGAGTCCCTGGGTTTAGCAATCTCCCTGCCCCCCCCAAAAAAAAAGAAAAGAAAAAAACCCATCATAATAACATTAAAAAAAAAAAAAACTTTAAAGGGCAAGGGTAAACTAGAGACATACTCTTGGCTAAGAGCTAAGTATAAAGACACACAGAGGTGATGGCTGATGTCCTCCTCAGTAGTTGAGCCCTTTGCCTAAAATGTGTGTGAACCTGAATTCCATCCCCAGCACTGGGAAGGGAAGGGAAGGGAAGGGAAGGGAAGGGAAGGGAAGGGAAGGGAAAGGAGGAGAGGGGAGGACAGGAGACAGGAGGGGAGGATGGGAGGGGAGGGAGAAAAACCCGCAGGAAACCTGACCCAGTAGCAGTGTACACCTGTAATCCCAGCATGTGGAAGGATAAGGCAACAGAATTGTTAGTTCCGGGCCAGCCTGAGCTTTGTAGCAAGACCCTGTCTGAGGTGAAAGGGAAGAAAGAAGGAAGGAAAGAAGGAAGGAAGGAAGGAAGGAAGGAAGGAAGGAAGGAAGGAAGGAAACCTCAGTGGCTAATTCTGGTGGAAGAACGGGGTTGAGACTGGGCAAGGTCACCAGTTGGGTTGCTGGCAAATCCTGTTCTTGAGATGGCTGTGGTTATAAATGGTTTACCTTAAAATAACAAAAGTTGGGTTTTTGCTGTATTTCAAGAATTCCTATTTTAAGATCTTCCTGTGTTTTTCAAAAAAGAAATATAGTACTTGGCTTAGTTTTTCAAAAGAAAGATTTTTATTATATTAATCACTCTCAAATATAACAGAAGCAAAGTTTTTGTTAGGGAAAAGGATACACAAATAAGGAGATCTTTACTTCTTCCAGGAAAAAATCACCACCATCACAACAGCCAAAATAAACGAAACAGTTGTACAGAGCTAGACGGCTGTAGACATGTAATTTTATTTTCTTCATTTTAGGAAAGGAGTACTGGTTGATGAAGTTAAGGCACCCTTTGATAAGAAATGTACCAGACATCTCAGTGACCATTATTTTGGACCTCTGTAATGTTAAATAATTTTTATGTACTTTTGTGTTTCTAGTGGACCTGACTTGACAGCACCTAACAGCAACAAACTTTGTGCTAGCTGTGGAACCACTTGAAATTCAGCATCTCCCCAAAATTACATGGGTCTTTTGCCAGAAATGGTCCTTCTTTCTAATGTTGAGAAACAGGCTTAAGGGCAAGAGGAAAACCATGTGACATGCACACATTGGATTTCTTTCTTTCTTTTTCTTCTTTCTTTCTTTCCCTTTCTTCCTTCCTTTCTTTCTCTCTCTCTCTCTTTCTTTGTTTATTTGTTTCTTTCTCTTTCTTTTTCTGGTGTTATCTGGGGGCTGAGCCCAGGGCCTCACACATCCCTCTGCTAGTGCTCTAGCAGTGGGTTCCACATCCAGTTCATTAAAAAGAAAAAAAATTTTTTTTTTTATTTGTTTCAAGACAAGGTCTTTCTAAGTTACACAGACTGCCTCTGGCCTGGAACTTGTGGTCCTACTGTGTCCCTGGGATTACAGGTCTGTGCCACCGCGCCCAGTTTATTGGAAGCGTTTAAATGTTCCCTCACTTTAGTTTGGATCTTAAGTGATCCCCAAAGGCCATGTGTTACAGGCTGGTCCTCCAGTTTGGAGCTATTGGGAGGGGGTGGAACCTTTAAGAGGTGGGCCTAGCAGGAGAGCTTAGGTCATTGGGGGCGTGTCCTCCAAGGGAATTGTGGGACATGGATTCCTTTTCCTCTTTTGGCTTCCTGGCCTCCATGAGATGCAAAGCTTGCTGTACCTAAGGCTCCCTGATGCAATGTACTGCCTCACCACAGGCCAAAAGCAATAGGACCAACCCAGCACAAACTCGAGCCTCTAAAATTGTGACCTGGAATAAACCTTCCTCCTTCTAAATTGATTATCTCAGGCATTTTGTTACAATAAAGGGAAGCTAATTGACCCAGCCCTCAATGGCACAATCCTCTCCACTCACGGGATTATAGTGAGATCAAACGTGGAGAATTTAGGTGGATTGGTAGCAAACATTAGAGGCGAGGAGACCAGTGATCACAAGTCCAGATGGTGTGGATTCACAGCCTGGCTCCCTCACTTATTAGCTGTGTGACTTCCTTCAAACAACTTAACCTCTATGTGGTTCTATGACCATTCCCGTAAAACTGAGACATGACAACGTCTATGTTGTCATGAGAATGGACTGACTTCCCAGAGGTAAGTCATGTAGAACAGGGAAATGCCACCCTAAGCTTTATGAGGCCAAGGGACCAGAAAAGCTCATCTCAGACCCAAACCCTTAGGTTGAGGGGCCAGACTGTAAAATCTAAGCATGGAACAGGTTGACTGACATCTCTGTATTAGCTTCCTATTGCTGCTATAACGAACTTCCCCAGACTCCATGGCGTAATACAATGTAGACTCATTCTCTTACAGCTCCAGAGGTGAGAAGCTGGAAATCATTTCCCTGGGCTAAAGCTGAGTGGTTGGCAGTGCTGGTTCCTTCTGGAGGTGGTAAGGGAAGAATGCACTTTGCCATTGCCTGTTATAGCCTTTAGTGGCCATGTGTTGCTGGACTTAAAGCATCACATCTAAGTTCCAGATAACAAAAGTGTTGCCTCTCCCTTGTCATGGGAACTACCTGGCTTCCATCCCCAGCACTGAAAACAGAAATTCCTAAATAGAACAGAAATAGTATTAAATCTGAGTTTTTCTAGAGTTTGAGAAGATCATCAACTATAAAATTGTACCTGACACACTGAACCCCAGTTAGTTATTTGCCGTGTTAATTCTTTATCCTCTGATGGCTGACTTCTTAGAGTATTCACTCCCATTTCTAATTCCTGTGGCATGATTTTGTCCTCAGCCAAGCATCTAACCCTTCCAGGCTCGTCCCTTGAGCAAGTCAGCCTCTTGCAATCCCACTCGACTAGCCTACCGCAGAATCAAGAGTTCCTTTGCCACGTTCCCCCATACCGGGCATGAGGCACTGATACATGCTCCCCCCTTGGAATCTGCCTAGAGAGCCTTCTCATACTGTAGAAGCTGGAAAGCTATTTTAAAACAGTATAACTTCCTTACTTCCACCCAAACCCAATACTTAATTGCCAAATGATTTTCAGTCTCTGTGTTAAAATATAATGTATTAACAGAAAATTTGAGGTATTGTTGTAACCTGAGATCAGGAACACACTACAAGAAGCAAAAAGCCAATTTAAAGGGAGTCTTTATTAAGCCAGCAGCCACGGAGGACTAATGTCTCTCTAAAACCTGTGACCCCGAGGAATAGTTGTTGGGGGGTTATAAAGGCAAATGTTCACAAGCTTATGATCTAGGGACTTTCCAAGTTCCTGGTATGATTTGTATAAGTGGTTGGTATAAAAGTAAAAACAAAAATAAGCAGTTCTATAACAATCAGGCAGTTTTATAAATGGTGCAAGCAGAGTGGTATAGAAGTAGAACAGATGGTTAACAGGCAGTCAATCAATGGTTAAGAATTAACTATTAATCAGGCAGGCAGGCAGGCAGTTAAAATTTTCCAATGTGCAGTTTCTCAGGATGGTGGTTACCTATGATGGTGATGGTCTTGTCAACTCAGCGACCTCTTTACAGTATGATAATGTAAGCCATGGTAAGAGAGGTGCAGCCCTGCGTTGCTGCCTAGCGTGAAGAATTCCCCTTGTTGGGACCTCCACTCATGTTAAGCAGGGTCCTTGACTTTGTAGCAGAAATGAATATCTAGATGAGTCAGTAAAACAAAGTTAGTAAGTTTAATAGTACAAATCCTGGATATGTATGCAGGCTCCCCAAGAGAGAAAACACTTAGGTGTCTTCACAATGGATATACAGAGAGAGACTTTGTGGCTTTACAAGGTACATTGTTAAGGTTTAAGAAGGTGCCAATGAGATTATAAGGTGGTACAAGGAAGTCAGCTAGACATATGTTGACTGTACACTTGGCCCATAATCCTGTTTGTGAGATTAAGGTTAAACTCAGAGATCACATA
Source organism: Pedetes capensis (assembly GCA_007922755.1). Taxonomy (NCBI): domain Eukaryota; kingdom Metazoa; phylum Chordata; class Mammalia; order Rodentia; family Pedetidae; genus Pedetes; species Pedetes capensis. The sequence continues at coordinate 47,870 of VMDO01012152.1, read as the reverse complement.
TATTTTGACCCTAAGAGTGGCTTATTGCTATTTTAACATTTTCATTTGAAATATCTCTCAGGGTAATATCTCTATGCAGGCAATTTTCACAGCAGATTTCTTGGTAGTTGTATTAAAGTTCTTAATTTTCAGCCAGTGAGATTTAAGCCAGATACCATGATGAGAGCTCTTTTTCCTTCACATGTCCACTTAATTTTCTATCCTGCCTCAGTAAGACTGACAGATCACTATACAATTGCTGTTGAAAAGAGCTTTTTACAGTCTCCAAGAGGAGAGAGCCCATTAGGTTATGCAGGAGTGTGGGAAAACACTGAGGCCAGTTGGGAGGCTGGGGGAGAGGGAGCTCAGGAGAAGAACCATTACTGAAGTTACCATGGAGAGGGACAAGTGAGGCAGGGAAACCAGGCTTGGGATTGGGCAGTGTGAGTGATGCCAGCAGGCTCTGTGCCTCGGGGCTGTCTCTGGCTACTTGGTACCAGCCCTGAAATGATCAGGACAGGTGGATTGTGTGAGAGCCTAATGGAGAAGGAAGTAGGGTACGGTGGGTTGATTTATATTTGAAAAGCATGCTTGAAGGCTGTTGATCATCCCTACAAATTGCATTTGCTGGACGGCACCGGAGTTGCGGAGGCAAGTGTCTTTGTGAGTTAGAAAACTTCAAAGTGGATTCAGCTGCTTCTACCAGAAGGACTTGCTGGTGCTGGTGCTGCTGCCAGAACAAAGAGGTGGCTGCCAGGGTGAAGAGGCGTTGCTGGGGCAACAGTCACAAGAACAGCAGGCAGGTAGGAAGGAGAAAAGCCTTTCTGCTTAAGGTGACCAGCTTGCTGGAAGGGGCTCCCAGACACAGAACTGTCAGTGCTAAAAGTAGGAAATTTCTGGGCAAACCAGGACAAGCTGGTCACCTGATCTGTGCAGTCTCTTAGCAAACCCTCCTGCCAGGGCCCACCAGAACCATGTGACATCTGCCAAAGCAGAAATGTGGCGCCCCAGCATCACCATGTGGAGTCAAGGAGAGTGGGTTGGGAACTGAGACACCGTAACTTCATACTTGATACTGACTCCTCGCAATCTTTCTGGTCACCAAACCTTCCCCTGGGCCTGCCAGCAAGAGAAGCTTTACAAAAAGGTAAAACAGGGGATTTCAAGCCCTTGCCCCCCAAAAAAAGCTTTCAAGGGTTACCTCTCAAGGCCATCAAGGGGAAATTTTAACTTTTGTTTTGTTTTTTGATACAGGGTCTCACTGTGTATGCCAGACTGGCCTCTAACTCACAATCCTCCTGCCTCAGCCTCCTGAGTGCTGCGATTCCAGGTGGGTGCCACCATGTCCACCTGAAATTTTAACTTTTTAATTCAATATGAAAGAGTTCAAAGTTATCTTCATGTTCAGCCCAGTCTCATGTCGTCTTCTGAACCTCACGTTCTATAAATACATAAATCTTTGGATTTCCTGAGGCAAATCATATTCTCAAGTTACTATGCGTTCAATATATCCATCCCTCACCTTGGTGAAAGGCACACAAGCCCACTCCTCTTTTTTTAGAAGAAACCATAAGATCAGAATATATGCTTCTCCTTTAAGAATGAAAGTTAGCTTCCAATTGGTTAAATGTTAGCTCGATTTGAAGGCCAAAGGAAATCTCAAAGCAAATATATTTTCGAATAACACCATATTTACTGTTCTCAAGCTTCTGACAGCCAAGAAGATAAAAAATAATGCTCCCAGTGCTAATGAAATGTGTTTTTCATTCCTGCTAAAGTTATTTATATTTAAATTCTTAAGTCTTAAAACAGCTCTGACTGAGTATCATAAATGAAAAGCAATGGTTGTTTGGAAAAGTAGAGATGACTTGTAAAATGATAAGAAATGATTCTGCAGTAGTTTTCTCAGCTTTTTCTTTAATTCAAAGGCTTTAAGCTAAACTCAAAGCAAAATAAAAAGGCAATAAACTTCTGTGGTTATGTGGTTAATAAAGATTTTGCATTTTTTTTTTTACTGCAACACTTTTTTTTTTTAATCAAGTGATTTCAGGCAAGTCTTGTTTGGTTTTTCGCCAACATTAAATCTTTTGTGTAGACTTCCAGTGCAAATTCTGGAATCCTACTGCATTCAATACTTCTCTCCAAAGAACTGGATTCCAAATGTTTGCATGACTGTCTTTCTAGTGTGCAGAACTGATCGTCGGGCAGAAATTGTGGCTTTTGACTTTTAGACTTCACATTTTGCAGTACAATATCTTTCCTATTGTCTCATTTTTATTGCTGTAACAAAATACCTGAGGCTGGGTACTTATTTTAAAAATAGATTTCTATAGCTCCCAGTTTTGGAGGCTAAAAGTCCAAGACCAGGCAGCCCCAACCGTTTGGTCTCTGGTGAGGGCCCCTTGGCTATGTCACAATATGGCAGTGGCAGGATGGTGGATGGCATCATGGTGGCAGCACGTGTGACAGGAAGAGATCACGTGATGAGACTGGTAGCCAGAGTGATTTGGGGGTCAGGCTTGCTCTTTTATAAAAGGAACTCTCCCAGTAACCAACCAGAGTCCTATGAGAACTACATTAATCTCTTCCTAATGTGATGCCTCAGTGACCTATTACCTCCCATAACCCTACCACACAGAGGCCCAAGATTTGAGCTCATGAGTCTTTGGAAGTCAAACTACATCTGAACTGTAGCACCTGGAGTAGATATGCATCATGCCTGTGTTATTATTCATTTATTGAATGAATGAATGAATATAATGACGTTTTAAATAACACCCACTTCACTTAGTAATGGAGGGTAGAAGGATGGAACCAGGGATAAGGGCAGGGGAAATGTTGGTCCAAGGGCACTGACTTGCAGTTTTCCTGCGGTAAAGACTAAAGTTTTGTATCTCCCCACCCCCAGCCGTCCCCAGCTCCAGGACAGCCTCCCCCGCAGGCATCCTTCCGCGATGTCCCACCACCATCCCGGACAGTTTAAAACCCGCAACCCCTCCTAGAAAGCCCTGCCCAGCAAGGCCTCTGCGTGCGGGGCTCAGCCTGGGCCCCCGTCGCTGTCCACTTCGCTCCGCAGCCCGGCCACGCCGCGCTTCTGCGGGCACTCGGTTGCCTTAGGGTCCTCACAGCCCACTTTTCTGCCGCTCTCTGCCTGGCCCTGGTCATTCTTCGCATCTCAGCTTCTGCGCTCAGGCTTTCGGATCCAGTTGGCTCAGGCAGGTCCTGCGCACCCACAGCGCCCTCTACTGCCGCTTCTGGAGCATGGCGTAGACTTCAAACTGGCAACACGGCTGGGGCTGTGTCTCCTTGACAGCTAAGTCCCCAATACAGCCACAGTGCCAAATGAAAGGAAGAAAATAATAATGGTTAATAGGCGCAATGGTTCCTAATTAATAGATCATACTGATTCAAAGATGATTCTTAATGGATTGATGAATGTAATAGTTATTAGCTTCCTAGCTGTCTTGGGCTGAGGTTTAGCTCAGTTTGTAGAACGCTTGTTCTGTGTGCTCTGAGGCCCTGGATTCGATCCGCACCACAACAAAAAATGGGAGGAGGACCTGGCAGCCCACTCCCGAAACAATCATCCATTGAAAACCCTCTGAATAGCTGGGTGTGGTGGCGCATGCCTGTAATCACAGCAGCTTGGGAGGCGGAGGCAGGAGGATCGCAAGTTCGAGACCAGAGGAAATCTGCGTAATTTAGCGAGACCCTGTCTCAAAAAGTAAAAAAAAAAAAAAAAGGGGGGGGGCTGGGGGTGCAGCTCAGTGGTCCAGCACTTGCATAGCATGCAAGTGCGAGGCCCTGGGTTCAACCCCCAGTACCGAAAAAAAAAAAAAAAACACACAACTATGAACAGCAGAGAAGCACTGATACATTGCCAGGCATGGCACAGTGTTGAGGAGTGTTTGGTTCTGTGCACTGAGTCACACCTGATTCTATGGCACCTAACAACAGCTGTCTTAGTGTGATTGAGTTGATATAACAAAATACCTTATACTAGATAACTTAAAAATAATAGAAATTTATTGCTTATGGTTCTGGAGGGTGGAAAGTCCAGGGTTAAGGTGCCTGCAGATTTGGTATCTGGCAAGTTCCTCACAGATGATACCTTCTGTGTGTCCTCTAGTGGGTAGAAAGTGAAGGCAACTTTCTGGGGCCTCTTCTATAAGGGCACTAATACCATTCACCAGGGCAGCACCCACATGACCTAATACCATAACTGTGGTGATTATGTTTCAGCATAGGAATGGCAGGAGGATAAACATTCATTGGCTTAACCCTTTGACTACCAATTTTAAATCCAAATACATGACAATAAGCATTTTACTTCTAGACACTCTTCATTACCATGACCAGAACAAGAACATGATTACCAAAATAATTGGAATGCATATGAGTTTGTAAAATACCTTTCTTCATTCCTTTCTTAAGCTTCTGTCAAATTCATGCACACTCCTATTTTGACACGTGTCTGAATGGTAGTCAAAAGGTTAATAAAGAGAGGCAGAAGAGGTCTGGAAGCCTGGACACCTGTGCCACTCCCAGATCATGGATCATCGCTAGCCCTAGCCCTTGTAACATCACTTCCTTGGTGCATCTCCCCCTGTGTTTGTAAAATGCCTTGCTCAGTACTTGGGGTGATACAGGGCTTGCTTAGCATGGATGAGGCCCTGAGTTCCGTTCACAGGACCACCACAAAAAAAAAAAAAAGAAAGAAAAGAAAACAGCTTTGCTCCCCATGCCTATGGTGTTGGAAGAAAGCAGTTTCCTGCCAGAGTTTCTGTCCTATCCGCCTCCCCAAGAGCTGCTGTTCTCACCTCTCCCCATCCTCCCCAGCATAGTCTCGAGTGCTCAGTGTTACAGCCATCAGTGTTAACCCGCCCTGAAGCTCCCCCGTGGCCTCTCTGCCAAGGAATCTGCAGTCTTTGCGCATCCTTGCCCATCCTCAGACTCATTCCTGAGTGGAAGGGCCTGAAACCCTCAAAACGGCTAGGAATGTAGCTCAGGGGTAGAGCGCTTGCCTTCCATGCACAAGGCCCTGGGTTCCATCCCCAGCCCTGCAAACAAAAAAAAAACCCCTCTGAAATGGCATTCTGAAAAAAGAAACATAAGGAGGCATTAGTAACACACCTGAGCTCATTAATTCTGTCTGCCAAACCAGTCTGCATTTTCTTTGTGATGTGGACAGCTTTGAAATGGATTCTGCGCTGCCCCCCTGTCAAATTATAATTCCTATCCGGGTGTGGTTGCCTGCAGCCATAGCCCTGTGGCAGCTGATCCTGTCAGATCTCGGAGGCTAAGTAGAGTTGGGCCTGGGAACACCAGGTGCTGTAGGCTTGGGAGAAGGACCCAACAACCCACTCCCAAAAATCAATCTGCCATTGAAAACCCTATGAACAACAGAGAAACACTGACAATAGTGTTTTGCCTGTTGTATGTAGGGTTGCTATGAGTCGGATACCAACTTGACGGCACCTAACAACAAAAGTCCAGGTGTGGTGGTGCAGGCCTATAATCCCAGCAACTTGGGAGGCAAAGGCAGGAGAATTGCAGGTTCAAGACCAGAGGTAGCCTGTGTAACTTCATGAGACCCTGTCTCAAAATAAAAAGGAAAAAACGGTTAGGGGGTGCAGCTCAATGACAAAGTGCCTGCAAAAGCAGGCATAAGTCCCTGGGTTCAAGTGCACAATATCACACATACAAAAAAACAAAAAACCAAACAAAACCCCACTAATTCACAGTTCCTCCCTCTAGGCTAAATTGGTGCCTGAAGTTACAGCATTAGAAGCTGTATTTGTCTGCTCAAGCTGCCAAACCTAAGTATCACAGACTGGGTAGCTTTAGCAATAATAGTGTATTTTTCTCACAAATCTGAAGCCCAAGGTCAAGGTCTTAGCCAGTTGGGTTTCTACTGAAGCCCCTCTTTTTGGCTTGCTGGTGGCCACATTCTCACTCTGTCCGCAAATGGCCTTTTCGAAATGTGTGTACACATCCTGGTGTCTATTTCTCTCTTTTAATTTCCTTTCTTTTCCCCTTGATGCACTGTGCACCAAACTCAGAGTCTTGCACATACTAAGTGCCATCGAAAACCCTATGAGGGTCGATATGAGTTGGACACAACTTGACGGCACCTAACAACAACAACAACAACAACAACAACAACTACACGTGAGTGTTCTACCACTGAACTCCACCTAAACCCTAAGTTATCTCTCCTTCAATAACCTTAACAGCCTTAGTTTACCTTAATCACCTCTTTAATGGCCCTGTCTCCAAATACCACCATGTTCTGAGGCACAGGGGAGTCAGGGCTTCATCCAAGGAATGTGGAAGGAAGGGATGCAATTCAGCTCATAACAGACATTCCCTAGTTTTAGGATATTACCAATCTCTTGGGGTTCTCTGGATGAGAAGGATAATACTGGGTAAATTGAGTGAATGACTTTGTTGTCCATCAAAGTTAGGGAGAGGATGTGATTAGTTTTTAAATGTGTAGGTATAATTACTTACATGTTAACTAGTTTTCTAAGGTACTAATTTCTGTATCTCTGTGTCATATGATTTTTGTATGTTTGTGCCCATTTTTAATTCTGATGAAAGCTGTCTCCATCAAAAGTTATTATCTCCAGACCAGAATCTCCCAAGGGGGAAGCACATGCCCCTGCCTTGTAAGGCTGCAATGTGTTGCTGAGACCAAATGCACAAGGAACTTTAGCTATTAGCATTTTATTCATTCATTCTTTCTTTCATTCATTTATTTGTGGTATTGGACGCACGGCCTCAGGTATACTTTGCAAGTGCTCTAGCACTGTGCTGCACCCCTGGCCCCTTTTTTATTTTTCATTTTGAGACTGGGTCTCCCTAAGTTATGCAGGCTGCCTCTGGCCTTGAGCTCTTGATCCTCCTGCCTCAGCCTCCCTAGTAGCTGGTATTATAGGCCTGGGCCACCCCACCCAATTGTGTTAGCATTTCTGTTAGGATCACTACTGGCTTTGTAGCACTGTTTATAGAGTTGCATATGTTTTGAGCAATCTGTCCCTAATCCTGTTTCCCCACAAAATCTCCTTATTTTTAGAGCCCTGGTTTTGTGGAACTCCAGATTTCTCAAGAATGTAGATAGCAGGTTAGAGGAGCAACAGCACACTCAAAATGAAGCCAAGTCTGTCTCTTCCAATATGCACTCTTGACAGATCTTTTATTTCCCTGAGAGGTGGCCAGCAGACCGGATACCCATTTCTGTCTGAGAGTGGACCAACTTCCAGTGAAGCCTGTGAAGACACTTCTCTGGACACTTCTCTGGAGTCTGGGCACCAGAGCCCATTATAGTTCCTCTATTCTCTCCTCCTTCCAGAACTCCAGACCATTTAGAAGAGGCCAAGTGAAAAGATCCAAGAATTTTCCCCCTTGCAGATCTCGAACCTCTGCAGGACTCTATTTCTTTATTCTTCAGACGGGAAGGCGATGTTTTAAGTTCATGTGGCGGCGATGGTGGTGGTTAATATTTAAAACTCACTTTGATTCTTTGCCATTTATAATTCTGTGATCTTGGACAAGTGACTTCGCCTCTCTGAGTCACCTTTAAAACGGGGCTCTCCGTGAAGATTTAACAATACCACGCGCGCAAAGCACTTGGCACAAGATGCACATGAAGTCCTCTCTCAAAATAATAAACCTGAAACTCAGATCATGTGAGGCAGGGGATTCTCGAGAACACAGGCTCTGACTGCAGAGGCAGGGGAACCAGAGCTGATAGGGCAAGTAGAGGCGGCTGTCACCTCACCAGGGACAGTAAAAACACCAGCCAGCCCGGTTGTCTCTGCAGAGGCCTCGCACCGGCCTGGCCCCTTAGCTTGCTCGAGCCACCCTCCCGCTACTGGACGCCCGAGGTTTGGGCCACCTCCGGGGCGCAGGGTCCCGTAGGGCGGACTATATTTTCCAGCATGCACCTCGGGTCGGGCGCCCGGTGAGACCGGCCGGCGTGGAAACTGCATCCACCCTGCGCCTAGGGTTCCGGGCAGTAACCGCCATTCCCTCCGCTCCTGCATTTCGCTTTGCGAAGCGCGTCAGTTACCGTGAACCCCACCCGAGGCCGCGCTCCCCGCAGGGTCCGTGGGAAGCGCTGTCCCCTCCTCCACGCGCCCAGCCCAGCGGGCCCGAGGGAGGGTCCGAGGCCCAGCTCATCTCCCCGGAAGGCAGCGGGGCTCTGGGGGCGGGGCCTGGGACTACAACTCCCAGGCGGCCCCGCGGCGGCGGCGGCACCACGTCACGTCACGTCACGCCAGCCCCGGGAAGCGGCGCGGGCGGGCGCAGGGGCTGGGGCCGAGAGCGAGCCCAGTGCGGACGATGGGGCCCGCCCGAGCGCGCCGCGCGTGAGGAGGCCGAGGGGCGCGCCACCCCCGGGCCGGGGCGGCCGCCCCCGGGGCCCAGCCACCCCCGCCCGGCCCGGCGGTCGTGGCGCGGGATGCGGAGCCGGGGGCCGCCGGTGGAGCTGCGCGGGCTGAGAGGTGCGAGCAGGGGTGGCTGCCTGCCGCACTCGCCCCCAGCCCCCGCCGGCGGGCCCCGGCGGGGTTGCGGGAGCTGCGTGGTCAGGGCCTCTTAGCGCCCCGACATCCGGGGGGCGGCGGACAGGTGACCCTGCCGCCCTCCCCCACCCCACCCCGCCTGCGCGGCCGAACCAGCGGGGACGGCCCTGCCCGCCTAGAGAGGGTTTTTTCTCCTTGCTCCGGCGGAGGCCCCTTATCGCCATGGCCCCCGCGACCCCCCTGGGACCTACGGGGACTGCCCCCCGTCCTGGCCGCCCGGGCCCGCCCTCTGCATCCCGCGGGCAGCCTGCGTGACGCGGCCTCCCGCAGCCCCCGGCCCCTCCCCCATGGAGGAGGAGGAGGAGGGGGCGGCGGCCAAGGAGTGGGGCGCGACCCCCGCGGGGCCCGTCTGGACCGCGGTGTTCGACTACGAGGCTGTGGGCGACGAGGAGCTGACCCTGCGGAGGGGCGACCGCGTCCAGGTGCTGTCCCAAGACTGTGCGGTGTCCGGCGATGAGGGCTGGTGGACCGGGCAGCTGCCCAGCGGCCGCGTGGGCGTCTTCCCCAGCAACTACGTGGCCCCCGCCGCGCCCGCCACGCCCGCGGGTCTCCAGCTGCCCCAGGAGATCCCCTTCCACGAGCTGCAGCTGGAGGAGATCATCGGCGTCGGGGGCTTTGGCAAGGTCTACCGGGCTCTGTGGCGCGGAGAGGAGGTAGCGGTTAAGGCCGCCCGGCTGGACCCTGAGCGGGACCCGGCAGTGACAGCAGAGCAGGTGCGCCAGGAGGCCCGGCTCTTTGGAGCCCTGAAGCACCCCAACATCATTGCCCTGAGGGGCGCCTGCCTCAGCCCCCCACACCTCTGCCTGGTGATGGAGTATGCCCGGGGAGGTGCCCTGAGCAGGGTGCTGGCAGGTCGCCGGGTGCCCCCTCATGTGCTGGTCAACTGGGCTGTGCAGGTGGCCCGGGGCATGAACTACCTACACAATGATGCCCCCGTGGCCATCATCCACCGGGACCTCAAGTCCATCAACAGTAAGTGGTGTCCTCTCCCCCAACTCCTTCCCACAGAACCTTGCAAGGCCAAGCCTAGGTGGCGGGGAACCCGGGCAAAGGACTTCAGGTGGCACTGTGCCTGGGACACAAAGGGGCAGCAGTATACCTTCAGGGCCAGGTGAGGCAAACCTTGCCTCTTAATGGAGAAAAAAGGAAACTGGAAAAGGTTGAAGGACGGAACTGACTTCTAGGCTACAGAGTCACACTAGCTCAATAAATAACACATCCATGAACACAGTGACCAACTCCGCGTTCCCTGCGGTGAACAGGACAGACGCGCAGCCTGCCCTCACGGTGCTTACCATCCAGTCATGGCACCAGAGCCACCTAGCGGAGACAAAAAGAGCCTGCCTGGAGCCAGGGTGCTCTGCTCTGACACGGTGACATTTGTGGCTGGGGCATTGTGGGGGCCGTCCTGCGGATTTTAGATTGTCTAGCAGTGTCCTTGGCTTCTACTGTTAGTATTCCCCACTCCTCTCACCAGCTAGGAGAAACAAAAATGTCTCCAGGCACTACTTTATGTCCCCAAGAGGCTAAAACTGTCCCCAGTGGGGAGCCAGTTCCTGGAGCCCTGCTAGGTGTGTCCAAGGCAAACTGGAAAAAATGAAAGAGGAAGAAAACAGATGTGGCTTAAAAGGTCTGGATCTGCCTGGCTGATCACAGTTTCTGCAGAGCTGATTGGTTGATTGAGTCCCAGGTAGAAGAGAAGGGGCCCCAGGACTCAAACTTGGATCAAGGAGCATCTTGGGACATCAGCAAATATTGTTAAAGCACCTATTAAGTTAGGAGCCCAAAAGGGACCCAGACAGCCATGGTTTACTACCCTGGTAGTACTGACAAACTGGACATCCTAGGTAGTTCTGGAGTCCTGTTGATGGACACTGTAGGGATACGACGGGGGAAGAGCCCACCTTCTTAGCTCTCCCATTCTTCCCCTGCCCCATCTCACTCTCATTTTTGTTCATGCCTTCATTATCCCTTTGGTGCTTACAAGGCCAGATGATGTGCTAAGCAAGACAGATCCACAGTAATTGAGGCCAGCACATCCCCTGGCCTCGCATGGTTCACACTCAGGCCAGAACCCCTCACCTCACTGCTCACATCTTACCTGTCAGTTCTACACCTTCAGATCTGCTTACATCCATCTCACAATTTGTATAAATGTGTTGCCTTGCCCCTACCAACTACAACTCCCAAGCCCCAGAACTAAGGGGCTGAGTGCACCTCACCTCCTAAGCCTGGCATTCATGCACTCAAAGATAGCTCCCAAGTGCCCAGACTGGGGGACTGAGACAGGTGGACGTGGTCTCTGCCTTCCTTGATGCCCATGGGCCATCTCTGAAATGCTGGGTGGACAGAGGCAGGACCACCTGAATCTGTTTACCCCTCTTGACACCCTTCCTCACCCCTGCCGATTCACAGCATGGCCCACACCCCCAGGGTTTTTCTGTAGCCCATGCAACTTGGACGGAGGGTGGTTGGGGCTCCTATGGCCAGGGCTTTCTCTTGGGACAGTGGGATTGCTCCATGCCTGGGACAGAGGCCACAGGGTCTCCATTCATGCCTTCCCCAAGGAGCTCTTTATCTCCTGTCATTCATTCTGTGGCTCAGTAACTGTTAAGTAAGCACCTAGTTTGTACTAGGCCCTGTCCTCGGCCGTGGGATTACAGAAGTGAACAAGGAAAGATCCACACCAACCAATATGAACCTTATGTGCTAGAAGACAGGAGTAGGTGGCTCATAGTAGATGATAGGTGGATGAATGGATGGACAGCAAAATCTCAGCGAGTATCAAGGACTCTCAGGGAGATAAGGCAGACTGAGGTCAGAGCACGAGTTGCTCTTTAGATGGAGTTGTCAGAGAAGGCAACATTTAAGCAAAGACCTGAGCCAAAAGGACCCAGCCTTACAATGATCTGGGGAAAGGGGCCCAGCAGGGCAAATGGCCTGGGGTGGGAATGGGCGAGCTTCCTAGAGAAACAGACCAGAACCAAGGGAGTTGAGGCAGAGGTGGAAGGAGATAAAAATCAGGAAGGCAGGTAGGGGCCAGGTCACTCAGGACCTAGGGGCTGGGCTGAGGACCTTGAGTGTCTTATTGGATGTAGTGGAAGCTGGTAGAGGGATTTAAGCAGGGAGTGACATGGTCAGACATAGATTTTTAAAGGGGACTAATTTAAGCCCAGGCTGGGAAATGCAGAAATGAAGTTATAAGACCAGGAGATGTTCCCTGTCATGGGATTTCAACACAAACGGAGACAGACCTAAGAAGGGAGGTGTCTGGGGAGGTGGCGTCACAGGCTAGGAAGACACGGGAGGCTTGTAGAAGGATGTGGTGATGAGGGCAGGCTTTGAAGGTTAGATTCAGTGACCAGCGGTGTGGCCGTGGACAATTCACAGATCTCTAACCCTCAGTTCCTTCCTCTGTCAAGCGGACATGCCAGCCAGATTCCTTCATTATTACTGTCATGACTGGGGGAGTAGCCAGGGATGGCAAAGGACAAAGGTGGAGAAATAAGGAACAATTATAACAATGGCTGGCACTGGGGTTTAGATCAGTTGGAAGCGTGCTGATCTGTGCTCTCTGAGGCCCTGGGTTCCATCCCTAGCACCGCAAAAATGGGAGAAGGACCTGGCAGCACACTCCTGAAACAATCAGCCATCAAAAATGCTATGGATAAACTGGGCGAGGTGGTGCACGCCTGTAATCCCAGTGGCTCAGGAGGCAGAGGCAGGAGGATTGCAGGTTAGAGACCAGAGGCAGTCTGTGTAACTTAGCAAGACCCTGTCTCAAACAGTAAAAAATGGGCCGAGGGTGCAGCTCAGTGGTCCAGCACTTCCAGAGCATGCAGGTGCGAGGCCCTGGGTTCAGCCCCCAGTACCGCAAAAAAAAAAAAAAAAAAAAATGCTATGGATAGCAGAGAAGCAAGGACAGAATGCACAGTATTGGGGAGTGTTTCATTCTGTTGTGCATAGAGTCGCTATGAGTCGAACCCAACTCAGCGGCACCTAACAACAACAACATAACAATAGCTAACACTTTTGCAGGACTTACTATTTCAGGCCACAAGTCTTTACTATGTAACCCTGGAAAATACATACTGTTGTCATCCCTGTTTAACAGGGGAGAGATCTTGATGAGAAGAAGATAAGGTAAATTATGTTGTTAGATGCCATGGAGACAGGTCTGACTCAGGGATTTCAGTGGCTAATTGCTTCAGGATTACTTTGGGAGTGGACTGTCATGTCCTCCTCCTGTTTTTGTGGTGCTGGGGATTGAACCTGGGGCCTTAGAGAGTGCAGAGCAGTGCTCTACCAACTGAGCCAAACCCTAGCCCAAGGTAAATTATGCAAGCTAATAAGTGCCAGAGCTGGGATTCAAACCCAGGCAGTGCATTGTGCTCTGTTTGATAGAGAGGAGTACCGTGTTATGGCAGTAAAGACATTGGGCTCTCATGGCATAGCTAGTTCAGGTCTTCGTCCTGCCCTCTCTTTTTCTTTCCAGTAATGGGTGTTGAACCCAGGGCCTCTTACATACCAGCCTAGCTGCTCCACCACTGAGCTCTGAGTTGCACCCTCGCCCCTTCGTTTGGTTTATTTCTGAAACAAGGTCTTACTACATTGTACAGGCTGCCCATGGCCTCAAAATTGTGATCCACCCATCTCAGCCTCCCAAGTCACTGGGATTATAGGTGTGCACCATGGGGCCTGATTTGTCCTGCAGTTTTCTAGACAGTCATATGCTTTTGGCCAGGTGACTTCTCTGAACCTCTGTTGGCTAGTCAACACAAATGTATTGCTTATGAGTTAATTCTTGTCAACGACTCAGCCTTCTATAAACATTAGCCATAACTATTGTTAGCCTGCAGCTATAGCCCTGTGGCCTCCGATCCCATCAGATCTCTGAAGCTAAGCAGGGTTGGGCCTGGTTAGTACTTGGATGGGAGACCGCCCAGGAACGCCAGGTGCTGTAGGCTTGGGAGATGGACCCGGCAACCCACTCCCAAAAATCAATCTGCCATTGAAAACCCTATGAACAGCAGAGAAGCACTGACAATGGAGTTTCAGCTGTTGTACACAGGGTCGCTATGAGTCGGATACCGACTCTTGGCACCTTGTTAGGTTGTTACAACAGCAATTACCATTGTTAGTAGTGACCCCAGGCAGCAGGTCAGCTGGAATCATTCAGTATGCTTACATGTATCAGTCATATTTGGCTACAATAATGCTGTGTAACAAATCACCTGGAAAACTCAGTGTCTCATCACAATGGCTCATTACTGCCTGTGCAATGCAGACCAGCTAGAGGGAAGGCAAGGTGATTTAGCAGAGCTTGCCTGGAGAGGCTTTGCTCCCAAATAGCTTCCATCGTCCTGGGACCAGCAGGCTAGCAGAGGCATGTTTTCATGGTGATGGCAGAAGCTCCAGAAGGCAAGCAAGCACTCAAGGCCTCTTGCAGCCAGACTTGGAACCCCCTGTGTCATGCCCCATGTCAGGCACCCATGTCTGCGTCTTTCTTGGCCAGCGTGAGTCCTGTGTCCGCTCTAGAGGCACAGGATAGGGAAATACACTCTGCCTCCTTAGGGGAAAGAGCTGCAGAGCCGCCGAGTGCCACGGCACCTGTGATCCCAGTGACCCAGGAGGCCGAGTCAGGAGGATGGCAAGTTTGAGGGCAGACACAGCTTCTGTAACTTAGCAAGACCCCGTCTCAAAATAGAAAGTAAAAAATAGGCTGGGGGTGCAGCTCAGTGGCAGAATGTTTGCAAAGTATGCCAGAGGCCCTGGGTTCAGCCCTGCCACCCCCAGTATGAAAACAAAACGAAACAAAACAAAAAACCAAACTGCAAAGTCAGTGGTAGCTTGGGCCCCCAGTACCGGAGAACATGGGGGTGAAAAAGACAGGAGAAGCCCATTCCTCTTTTCTGCTCATGGTCTGCAGGGCCTACTTCTGGCTGGCTGGGAAGTTAAGGCTGGGCAAAGGAGGGTCAAAACCTTGGCCATTCACTGAGGGAGTCAGAAGGCAGAGGGCTCTCCTCCCTCAGGGAGCCCAGGACAGGGACCAGACACATGGAGGACACAGGAGGCAGTGAGGGGGAGGAAGGCAGAGGGCCCCACTGTGTGGGTGACCTCCCTCTTTTCCTCCCTGCAGTCCTGATCCTGGAGGCCATCGAGAACCACAGCCTCGCAGACACGGTGCTCAAGATCACGGACTTCGGCCTCGCCCGCGAGTGGCACAAGACCACCAAGATGAGCGCCGCCGGGACCTACGCCTGGATGGCCCCCGAGGTCATCCGCCTCTCCCTCTTCTCCAAAAGCAGCGACGTCTGGAGGTGCTGAGGGCGGGGCTGGGTGGCATTGGGATGCCGGGGAGGGTGCGGGGGGGGGGGTCCCCAAGCTGGTCCTGGCCCTGCAGAGGGGCCGCCCCTTGGGGCAAGGGGACCAGCTCGGAGGCAGTCACCTTCCCTGGTGGCAGAGGTGGGGCTCAAGGCAAAGCTTGAACTAGAATTCAAAAATTCAAAAGACAGGTGGGACAGGGAGTGCGCACTCCTCAGACACCATCCATGTCCGGCGCCTGTTGGTCAGACAGGAAATTGACACCTTTCCAAGGGCTGCTGTTGCTTCATTTGGTAATCCAGCAGCCCGGGGTTCCAAAGTACAGCAGTGCTCTAAAGTAGACAGGCTGCCTGCCCTCGGGGATGGCCCACTTAAGATGCAAAGGAAGTTAAAAGAAAAGGCTGTTTTTAAGTTAAAATTGTAAAAGAGACACCAGCCCTGTGGCACTCACCTGTAATCCCAGTTCTAGGGAGGCAGATGCAGGTGGATTTTGAGTTCAAGGCCAGAGGCAGCCTCGAACCTTGTCTCAAGATAAAAAAATATAGGGGCGAGGGGTGCAGGTCAGTGGGGAGCACTTGCCTAGCCTGTGCCAGGGCGCCTAGGTTCAATCCCCAGCACTGCCAAAGAAAACAAAAACTGTACAAGGATTTTCAAGGTGTTGAGGAAAAGCATCAGATGGTATGGTGAGTGGGAGGTGAACAGAGAGGCACTCGCTGGGCTGAGGACCCCTTTGGGAAAGGCTTTTCTGAGAAGGGATAGGTTAGGTGAGTTGTGAATGACAAGGAGCCCCTGAGCAGTTTGGGTGCCAAAAAAGAAGTGCTAAGGTGAGAATGTTCCAGAAAATGTGGCTGGAGCACAACAGGCAGGATGTAGGAGGAAGTGCTGCAGAGAGAGCCGTATGGCCCGTGGGTGAGGGAGGCCTCGGGGATCAAGAACCGGGCCAAGCCATTACGGGTGGTTATGAATAACATGATCTGTGGAGAATGGTTCTTAGGGGACAGCAGAGGTGGCCGGAGGCCAGCGAGGAGGCTGTTTCCATGTCAGTGAGAGTTGACAGTAGAAACTTATTAACCCAGGCCCCCAGTATGTGGGTGGAGACAAATCCAGGTGTCCCTGGGAACTGCTCCACCAGTCCCCGCTGAGGCTCCAGGTTGTCCAAGCAGCAAAGGGGTGGGTTTGGGGCAGAGGTAAGTCAGACAGGAGCTCTGAGGCTCACCCTGGAGCAAAGCGGCCCTTTGGAGAAATTCCAGCTGGCTCTGTATCAGGGTTCGTTTCTGGTGCCAATCTCTTTCAGCTGTAAGGAAGGGCAACCCTCAAATAAAAGCAAATTGAAGTTTTTGGTTTCATGGAAAGCCCAGGACTGATACGGTGCCCACCCCAGCATCACAGGCTCCTTTTAAATTTTTTTGGTAGTACTTGGGTGTTGAATCCAGGGCCTCACACATACTTTGCAAGTGCTCTATCACTGGACTGCACCCCCAGCCCATTTTTTATTTTTTTATTTTGAGTCAGGGTCTCACTAAGTTATACAGGCCGGCTTGGCCTTGGACTCCCTGTCCTCTTGATTCTGCCTCCTGAGTCGCTGGGATGACAGGTGTGCACCACTGTGCCCAGCCATAGGCTCCTTCTCTGTTTGGGTTCCTCAATAGGGGGTTGTTGACACAGGGCAGTATAATTCCTCCTGGGGTGGCACTGCCCCGTACTTCTCAAGACTCTACATATCCATGGCTCCCAGGCACCAGATGTCTGTAACATTCCTCAGTCATTGTGACCATCTAAACATCCCCACAGATTTCCAGGGACTTGGGAGCCTTGGGGAGATCGTGCCACCTCCAGCTAAAAATCCCTGCTATTTTCCTCCACCCTGAGTGGCCTCCATTCATTTCCAAAGTTCATTTCATGATCCAAAACAGCTGCATGAATGCCAGCTTTTATCTCTATATTCCAACACATCGGAAGGAGAAAAGATGAAAGTGGTCCCACTTCTTTTTAAGGACACTTCCTGGAAGCTAAGTGGAAGCCCACAACACCCCCTCCTTCATCCCATTGGCCAGAACCTTAGCATGGTGGGCATGCTGAGCAGCAAAGGAGGATGGGAAATTATTTCAGGCAGGATGTGCCCAGCTGCAGTTCACCAGTGCTGCTGCTGATGAGAAAGGGGCGGCTGTTAGATGCCTGAAGGCAGAAATTATATCAACCTTGTTCTAGTGCCTGCAATGCAGTAGGCACTTAATAAGATAGGTTGAACACAGTTGTGCCTAGCATACAGTAGGCACTTAATAAAATATGTTAAGTGAATGCATGTGTGGCTGTTGGGAGAAAACAGAGATCTGCTGCACATTACAGACAAGCAGAGGACGCCAGCACAGTGATTCACTCTGTGGTATTGCGTAGCTGTAAAGGGCATTGTCATGGACACTAGACAGACCTGAGTGCCAATGTGGCTCTTCCACTTAGTAGCTGTGTGACCTTGAGAAAGCAACTTAACCTCTCTGAGCCTGCACCAGCTGGTGGGATAAAATGGGCATCATACCAATACCTTCTGCCTTACAGGGCTGTTGTGAGAATTACTCAGAGTGCCTAGCACAGTGCCTGGCCTGGAGTAAGTACATTTAAGTGTAAAATAGAGTTCACTTGTTTGTAGAGGTAATGGCTGTGGGAACAGAGAGGAGGGGGCCGCTCACCTAGCTTTGAAGGCTGTAGAGTAAAGGAAGGCTTCCTGGCAGAGGGGGCAACCTGAATTGAGAGTTGAAAGACAAATAGTTGTACAAAGGGAAGACAAAGGCAACTGCCTGTGCCAAGGCCAGAAAGTGGGAAGAACCGGTCTTCTCCGGCTGTTCCCTGTGGCTGCAAGATGAAGTCGGGCCTGACGTGGGAGCTGAGAGTGTTTAGAGGGCTGTGGGGCCATGGGAGGCCGGGGCTGAGCAGGATAGATTCGCCCAGCAGGCCGGGGGCACCTGCCGAAGCTTTTCAGGCAGAGGCAGAGCAAGGGGAGGGTCATCCAGCCTCCCCATCCCAGCTGCTGGAGGACAGGCCCTGGGGGTCAAATCAGGCTCTGGATATGGGGTGAAGGCGGCTCCCTGGGCCCAGGGGCAGGGCCGGAATGTAGCTGAGGATGGGCTGGGCTGCAGCATCATGCCTTCATCTCCCTCCTGCAGCTTCGGGGTGCTGCTCTGGGAGCTGCTGACAGGGGAGGTGCCCTACCGAGAAATCGACGCCCTGGCGGTGGCCTACGGCGTGGCTATGAACAAACTAACGCTGCCCATCCCCTCCACGTGCCCCGAGCCCTTCGCCCGCCTCCTGGAGGGTGAGCCGGGGCCCATGGAGAGGGTCAGCTCTGCTTGGGGGGCAGGGACCTGCGGCCAGCCGCTCCCCTCACACTGTCTGGACAGGCGGGTGGACCCGGGAGTGCGGGAGAAGGCGCTGGGACCCAGTGGACAAGGCCCGGCTACCCCCGCCCGCAAGTTGTCTCTGGGGTTCCCTGGCCAGACTCAGAGCTCTCGAGGCTTTTGGTTTGGACTCATTGGCCCTGGGCTTACCCCCCAACCCCTGATCTCACGGCCAGCCCCGCAGAGGGAGCAGGCCCCTCCAGCAGTCCCGTGACAGGGAGCCAGGATTTGGCTTTGAATCTTTCCCTTTGCTCCAGGGAAGTTGTTGGTACCCAGGGCCCCCCACCCCAGCAGGCTGCTTACCCTGAGTCTGACCTCTGACACTCCGATCCCCACCACTGTCCCTCCCCCACCCCCAGAGTGCTGGGACCCTGACCCACACGGGCGGCCAGATTTCGGCAGCATCCTGCAGCGGCTGGAAGTCATCGAACAGTCAGCCCTGTTCCAGATGCCGCTGGAATCCTTCCACTCACTGCAGGAAGACTGGAGGCTGGAGATTCAGCACATGTTCGATGACCTCCGCACCAAGGAGAAGGTGAAGGCAGGGGCCAAGGCGGGAGAGACCCTGAGTTCTGATGCCATGAGCGGCTTGGCTGCTCCTCCCCTGGACCCTAGCCTTTGGGTCTGTACAGGGTCTTTTTGCATATTAAGGAAAGACAGCCTCCTACTGGTGAACTAATAAGAAAAAGGCTATCTGCATTGACATACTTACAGGTGACACTGCATGATGCCTTGTATTGGCTTTAAAATACTTTAACAAAAAATTAATTAAAGTGTAAAGTAATTTAATTAAATACTATAACAAAAATGAAGAAGAGTGAGAGGAGAGAAGGAAAGGGCTATGAGATGTGCACTGTCTGGATAATTTGTTGAATTTGGATGATGGTACATAGGGGTACACTCTTCTTTGTTTCTGTGGATGTTTGGAGTTTCCCAAATTGAAGAGTTAAAAAATCGAAAGGAAGCTTGGTGTGGTGGTGCATACCTTTAATCCCAGCAACGCAGGAGGCAGAGGCAGGAGGAACACAAGTTAGAGGCCAGAGGCAGCCTGCGTAACTTAGCCAGAACCTGTCTCAAAATACAAACTAAAAAATGGGTGAGGTTGCAGTAAACACTTGCAAAAAGCATGTGTGAGACCCGGGGTTCAGCTTCCCGGTACTTCCAAGAAATATGTGTGTGTATGTGTGTACACCCACATATATACACACCCGAAGTTATATATGGAGAGAGAGGAACAAAGGAAGGGAAAAAAGGCGCCCCTTTCTTTGGGCTGAGTCCCTTACATGGCACCCAGCTTGGCTAGCGAAGTGCGGGTTGGGATGTGAAACCACTATGTCCTGCGGCAGCTCCCTTGTGCAGAGCACCAGGACCCGGCAGCCCTGGGACCATCCAGGGACAGAGTGCCTCAGCCCCTCTCTTCCCCATCACCCCCAGGAGCTGCGCA
Organism: Pedetes capensis; assembly: GCA_007922755.1. Taxonomy (NCBI): domain Eukaryota; kingdom Metazoa; phylum Chordata; class Mammalia; order Rodentia; family Pedetidae; genus Pedetes; species Pedetes capensis. The sequence goes on along the minus strand of VMDO01012152.1, from coordinate 28,149 downwards.
GCCGGGAAGAGGAGCTGCTGCGCGCAGCGCAGGAGCAGCGCTTCCAGGAGGAGCAGCTGCGGCGGCGGGAGCAGGAGCTGGCGGAGCGGGAGATGGACATCGTGGAGCGCGAGCTGCACCTCCTCATGTGCCAGCTGAGCCAGGAGAAGCCCAGGGTCCGCAAACGCAAGGGCAACTTCAAGCGCAGCCGCCTGCTCAAGCTGCGGGAAGGCGGCAGCCACATCAGCCTGCCCTCCGGTACCGCGCATCCCCTGAGCGCTTCTGGGAGGGCTCCGCATCGGTGTCTCCTCTTACCATTTTTGTGTGCCCAGGGCCTGTGCATGGCAGGCATGCGCTCTATCTCTGAGCTGCAGCCCCAGGCACTTTTAAAGCATTTTTTATTGCTGAGCATATCATATATGGGGGGAGGGGCTGTAGGCTTTCCTGAGTTACTGAATCACCAGCCCCCAGAAAGCAGAGAGAACCTCACAGCCCCCATGGGCTTCCCACACCCCACTCCTTCAGAGTAATTCCCCATTTCCTTGAATTTTAGGGCAGTCTTTGCTTTTCTTTATAGTTTGAGCTCCCAGGTTGGGGTGTGTATGTGCTTTTGGGTGCTGACAGGGACTTGCTATGTAGCCCAGATGGCCTCCACTGCCTCTGCCCCCCAGTGCTGTGATTACAGGCATGCAGCACCCCTACCAGTACTGGAGGATTGAACCCAGGGCCTCCCACGTTCTAGGCAAGCACCGTACCACTGAGCTGTGCCTCAGCTCCTTTTTTTTATTTTTAATTTCGAAACAGGGGCTTGCTCCGTTACTCAAGCTGCCTCTGGCTTCAGTCCTCCTGCCTCTGCCTCCCTAGTTGCTGGGATTAACAGGCTTGCACCACAGTGCCCTGTGCTTTTAAATGTCTTTTAATCTGCCTCTTCTCCCCTCTTCCAATCATTTGTTGAGGAATGGCATCCATGGTGCTGTGGAGTTTCCCTGCAGCCAGGGTTTTTGTTCCTCACTTCTCCCTGGTATCATTTGACAGCCTCTCTGTCCCCTGAATTCCCTAGGAATTGCTATGAGGTCAAATCAGGTGAAACTGCAGATACTCAGCTGTTCCTGACTCGTAAAAGCAGAAGTTTCACATGGATCAACCTGATAGTAGTTGGATCTCAAGGCCTAATCAGATTCTGGTTCAGGTGTCTCACTGCCTGCCCCTGCAGATACTGCTTCCCAGGCAGTGTGGAGTCACCTGGCAGGAGGCATATAATACCTGCTTGTCTCTCTTTCTCAGATGTTACAAGCCAGAGTGCCAGGCCTAAGCCCTGGAGTGTGGCTCAGTGGTGCAGCATTTCCCTAGCATACCCATGGCCCTGGGTTCAATCCCCAATCCCATGAGAAATAATAAAAGACCAAATGGAACCAGGCCTACAGCTTGTTGCTAGGTGCCGTCCAGTCAGTGTCTGACTCACAGTGACCCTGTGTACAACAGACAGAACACTATTATCAGTGCTTCTCTGCTATTCATAGGATTTTCAATGGCTGGTTGTGTTTTGGGGTGCAGGTTGCCGGGTCCTTCTCCCAAGCCTACAGCACTTGGTGTTCCCAGGCGGTCTCCCATCCAAGTACTAACCAGGCCCGACCCTGTTTAGCTTCTGAGGTCTAATGGGATCAGACACCACAGTGGTATAGCTGCAGGCAAGCCTACAGCAGTAGCAACAAATGGAAATATAGCCACATATATCATCTTAAGTTTTCTAGCAGCCACATTAGAAAAGTAAAAAGAAATGGATAGTAGCTGCTGTTGTTGCTAGGTGCCATCGAGTCACATCCAACTCATAGGAACCCGCATAAGGTTTTCAATGGCTGATTGTTTTGAGATTGCTTTGGGAGTGGATTGCCACATCCTTTTCCCATTTTTGCAGTACTGAGGATTGAACATGGGTCCTCATAGAGTGCAGCATGGCACTCTACCAACTGAGCTAAACCCCAGCCCTGGACAGTAGCTGTATTATGTCTTATTTAGTCCAGTATCCGTACACTCTATGCCCAAAAATTGTTTTTCACAGTGAATCTTTCAAATCCACAGTGTATTTTATATTTATAGAGCATCTCAATTTGAGTGGTACTGGGGGCTGAACCCAGGGCCTTCTGCTTACTTTGTAAGTACTCTACCACTGGGCTGCACCCCCAACCCCATTTTTATTTTTTATTTTGAAACAGGGTCTTGCTAAGTTATGCAGGCTGCCTCTGGCTTAAAACTGTAATCCTCCTGCCTCCACCTCCTGAGTCACTGGCCAAGTGGTAAATTTTCACCAAAAATATTTGATCTGGTCCAAGCATAGTGGTACATGCCTGTAATCCCAGTACTTAAGAGGCTGAGGCAGGAGGATTGTGAATTCCAGGTCAGCTTGGACTAGTGAGTTCATGCCAGTCTGAGCTATATAGTAGGACTTTGTCTCAGAAAACCAGAAGCTTGGTGGGAAGCATAGCTCAGTGCCACAACACTTGCCTAGCATGCAAGAGACCCTGGGTTTGACCCTTCATTGCCAAAAATATATGTTTTTTTTTATCTATACTTAGATTTCATAAAATTTAGAGTTGGAAAAGCTGGAAAAGTTGGAAAAGATGCTAAATGCCCAGGTTCTTCCCAAAATGCTTAAATGTCTCCAATAACCAAATGAAGTGTCCATTTTTAAATTAAACTTAATTACAATTAAATAGGGGTTGGGAGTTTAGCTCAGTTGGTAGAGTGCTTGCTTGGCATGTACTAAGGCCCTGGGCATGATCCGCAGCACCTCAAAAATGAAATTACAATTAAACAAAATTAAACTCCAGCACCTCGGTTATAGTGGCCACCTTTCAAGTGGTCTGTCGCCACATGTAGCTAATGGCTACCACATTGGACCCTCAGGCCTAAATGGTGGACCAAGCTCAGTTAGATTTAGGGCCTTACCCCCAGATTTCCTAATTCAGAGAGGGCCCAAAGATTGCATTTCCAAGAGGATTCCAGCTGACGTTGACGCTGGGACCACACTTTGAGACTCACTGCATGAAGCAACGACAAATGCTGCCATTCCTGCTATACTTCTACAAAGGAAGCTTCTCTTTGGTCACCATGGAGCCACGTGCTTAGGAAAGTCTCTACCTTCTTGCAGGCTTTGAGCATAAGATCACAGTCCAGGCCTCTCCAACCCTGGACAAGCGGAAAGGATCCGATGGGGCCAGCCCCCCCGCCAGCCCCAGCATCATCCCCCGGCTGAGGGCCATTCGCTGTGAGTATCTGCCGGGCCCTGACGGGTCAAGTATCCGTCAACAAACACTCTGAGCACACATCTGGCACCAGGCCACAGGAACAGCAGGGAGCGAGATAGGAAGGGCCCCACCCCGCATTCCCATCAGGGACAACAAATAACAAATGAAATAATCAGTAAGTGGGATAATTTCCAGTAGTGATCAGGGAAGGAAATCAGAGAGAAGTTATTGAGGCTGGGGTGTAGCTCAGTGGTGGAGCCTGTGGCTTAGCATGTGTGAAGCCCTGGGTTTGATCCCCAGCACCAAAAGAGAGAGGGGCGGGTGTAAGGGTTCTCCAGAGATATAGAATCAATAGATACACGTAGCTATATAGAAGAGAGAATATTATGAAGCATTGGCTCACCCCATGATGGAGCCTGGGAAGTCTACAACCTGCCACCTGCAAGCTGAAGGCTCGAGAAAGCCAGTGTCCTATTTCCAGTCCAAGTACAAAGGCCTGAGAACCAAGCGTTGATGTCCAAGGGCAGAGAAGATGGCTGTCCCAGCTGAAGTAGAGAAAGCTAGTTCACCGTTTGCCTTTTTGTTTTGTTTGGGCCCCAGATGGACTAGATAATGCCCACCCACATTGGTGAGGGTGATCTTTCATTACTCTGTCAACCCACTCACGTGTTAATCTGTCCCAGAAATGCCCTCACAGGTGCATCTAGTATGTTTAGCAGCTATGTGAGCACCCTGTAGCCCAGTCGTGCTGACCTGTAAAATTAGCCATCAGAGAATTGTTGCTCTTTTACACCTGGTGAGCCTGAGGAGGTGAGGTTGGAACAGGGACCTTGGTGGTAAGAAGCAGGGAGGCAGTGCCCCTGGCAGAGGGAATGGCAAAGGCAAAAGGCTGGGCACAAGTGTGGCATGTTTACCAACCTAGAAACCAACTTGGCTGGAGAAGAGGGAGTTGGTGGGGAGCATGGGTTATTCTGTGGTCAGTGATCCACGAAGGGCCTGGAGAGCCAGGAGAAGGAAACTGGGCTTTTTTTTCCCCTTGTGCTGGTGATGGAACCTAGGGCTTCACATACGCTAGGCAAGCACTGCACCACATGAGCCACATCCCCAGCCCTTGGATTTTATTTTAAACACGATTAAGGAGGGCCAAGAGGGCAGTGAGCAAGGCAGTGATGAGATCAAATTCACCTTTTACCTCTGGCCGCTGTGAGGAATAAAGGCCAGGAGGCCCATGAGATGATGGGGGCTGGACCAGGGGTGGGGACTTGGAAGGGAGAGATGGTCACAGTTAGGCCCACATGGCAGAGGACAGCCTTTTGAGTGTGCTGATAGTTGAAGGCTACAAGGCTGACTGCTGGGTCTCTCATGTCCTATTGTGTCTGCTGCCTGGCCCCGCCCCCCACAGCCCTCTGTCTGGGTGCCTGTTTTGTACCAGGCCCAGGAGGTCCCTCCAGCAGGGAAATGAAGACGATCAGACAGTGGAAGAAAATACTAGTGCCAGGGAGTGTTGGGAGCGTGGTAGGAACAGAAAGGAGCATCACTGAGTCTCAGGGAACCAACCTGTCAGTGCTGGAGGCTCAAAGAGCCCGCAGCCCACTTGACCGCACAGCTGAAGTCTTATGCTGTGCAGAGAGGGACAGCGAAGCGGCTACGGGCTCCGGCCGGGAAGAGCTTACCACGTGCCGTCAGTGCCTAGCCAAGGAGCTGCGACTTTTTCCTGGTGGCAGTGGGGAGCTAGGGAAGGATTTCCTGCAGGGACAGTTAGTGACTAGAGTCAGAAAGGCTCCATGGACCCCCTCCCCACCTCTCCAGAGGGCGGATGCAGGGGCAGAGGTTGGAGGCTGGGAGCCCAGGCCAGATGGACTCGCTGAGACCCAGTAACCTCGTGGCTTCTCTCGACCCAGTGACTCCCGTGGACTGTGGTGGCAGTGGCAGCAGCGGCAGCAGCAGTGGTGCCAGTGGAACATGGGGCCGCAGTGGGCCCCCAAAGAAGGAAGAACTGGTTGGGGGCAAGAAGAAGGGCCGGACGTGGGGGCCCAGCTCCACCTTGCAGAAGGAGCGGGCTGGAGGAGAGGAGAGGTATGGGGGTGGCGCCCCCCTGCCCTAGCCGGCCCAGGTCCAGGGCAGCCACAGCACTGACCCACCTGCCTCCTGCCTCCTGCAGGCTCAAGGCCCTGGGGGAAGGGAGCAAACAGTGGTCATCCAGTGCCCCCAACCTAGGCAAGTCCCCCAAACACACACCCATCGCCCCTGGCTTCGCCAGCCTCAATGAGATGGGTAAGAGGGTGCGGGTGCTTGGGGAAGGGTGGGAGGAGGGGAAGCCCCTGCCAGGGCTGGGGAGGGGACGAGACGTCACCCTGCAGTGGTTGGAGGCCTGCCTGGAAAGGGGCAGCGGGTCCCTGGGTGAGGGTCATTCGCAAAGGCAGGGAGCCCCTACCCAGAGGCTTTGGGGGGAGGAAGGTCCGAGGGTGATGCCTTGTGGTCTTGGGGGGCCTTGCTGTTGGAGGCCACTGGGAGCCACGGGGCCAAGTGACGCCGGTGTCTGGTTGCAGAGGAGTTCGCCGAGGCGGAAGCGGGCGGCAGCGCGCCCCCGTCGCCCTACACCACGCCGGCCTACCTCACCGTGCCGCTGCCCACTGAGCCCTCCCCGGGGGCGCAGGCGCCGTGGGAGCCGCCGCCCGCTGCGCCCCCCGCCCGCCCGGGGCACGGCGCCCGCCGGCGCTGCGACCTGGCGCTGCTGGGCTGCGCCTCGCTGCTGGGCGCCGTGGGCCTGGGCGCCGACGTGGCCGAGGCGCGCGCTGCCGACGGCGAGGAGCAGCGGCGCTGGCTCGACGGCCTCTTCCCGCGCGCCGGCCGCTTCCCGCGGGGCCTCAGCCCGCCCGGGCGCCCTGCGGGTCGCCGCGACGACGCGGGCCCTGGCCTGGGCCTGGCGCCCTCGGCCACTCTCGTGTCCCTGTCCTCGGTGTCCGACTGCAACTCCACGCGCTCCCTGCTGCGCTCCGACAGCGACGAGGCCGCCCCGGCCGCACCCTCCCCGCCACCCTCGCCCTCACCCTCACCCTCGCCTGTGCCGGTTGGCAACCCGCTGGTGGACCTGGAGCTGGAGAGCTTCAAGAAGAATCCCCGACAGTCGCTCACGCCCACCCATGTCACCGCCGCCCACACCGTGAGCCGGGGACACCGTCGGACGCCTTCGGATGGGGCGCTGGGGCAGCGGGGGCCGCCCGAGCACTCTAGCCACCGCCCGGGTGAGTGAGGCACAGGACAGGGCCCTCCTCCCCCAGCACGGGCTGGATCCCAGCCCAGCCCAACTCGGGTAGCAGCCTCCTGCCTGGCGTCTGCGCTCCCAGCCCTCACTGTGGGGGTCCTGGGGAGCCAGGTGATGGAGACACAAGATGAATTAGGGGTGGCAGCATCCTGCCTGGCATGGCCATAATAACGAGGGCCGCTCTTACCTAGCATTGGTGTCCACACTGACAATCACGAAGGAGGCGGCAGGAGGATCTCAGGCTGGAGACTAGAGGCAGCCTGGGTAATTTAGCGACTGTTTCAAGATTAAAAAATGGAAAGGAACTGGTGGCAGCCTAGGGGTGGAGCCCTTGCCTAGCATGTGTGAGGCCCTGGGTTCAACCCTCCAGTACCAAAGAAGAAAAAACACAGGATGGAAACGGATGGGAGTGAAGTGCCCACCACCAGGTCTGCTTGCCTGAACCCAGCTCCATGTAGGAGGCAGGGCCACTAAGAAACCAGCAGAAAGGCCCAGGAACGTGACCACAGGCCCAGACGCGTGAGCCCTTAGGAGTGCTGGGGATGTAGGCCAGGGAGCAGGTGCCGCTGCTGCTGGCTGTGGCCTTGCTGGAAAGTGGGCCCAGCAAGAGCTGAGGATTCTTCAAGAGTAGCCATAGATTGTACTTTTCATGTACAAATTGCTGGCTTAGAAACGCCACCCTTCAAGGGACGCCGTGGCACAGTGATTGCTCAGGAGGCTGAGACAGGAGGATGGAGAGTTCCCCGCCAGCCCGAGCTGCACAGCGAGACCTTGTCTCAAAACCAAACAAAACCCCCCAAAAACCCCAGCCTTGCCTGCCTCACTCACCTTACCGATCTTCTCTCCCCAGGTCCTCGAGACCCTCTGGACTTTCCCCGCCTGCCCGACCCCCAGGCCTTGTTCCCCACCCGCCGCCGGCCCCCAGATTTCCCTGGCCGCCCCACCACCCTGACCTTTGCCCCGAGACCCCGGCCAGCTGCCAGCCGCCCCCGCCTGGACCCCTGGAAACTGGTCTCCTTTGGCCGCACACTCAGCATCTCGCCCCCCAGCAGGCCGGACACTCCGGAGAGCCCCGGGCCCCCCGGCATGCAGCCCACACTGCTGGACATGGACATGGAGGGGCAGAGCCAGGACAGCACGGTGCCCCTGTGTGGGGCCTATGGCGCCCACTGAGGCCTGCCCGCCACCGCCCTCCTGGGCAGCCATGAATGTAGCGCGCCAGGCCCCGCCCCAGCCCGCTGTGCCCCACAGTGGGGGAGCCCTGGGCAGGATACCCACTCTATTTATTGGGAAAGGGGGGAGGGGGGACACTTAATTTATTCCTTTGTACCCCAGGGGGTGGAGCCCTGAGCCCACCCTGCAGTGGGGGGAGGGTGGGCAGGGACACTCAGGGACAGGGCATCATAGGGGATTTGGCACAAACAACATTAAAGGTAACCCCTGCCCCCTGCCCCGCCTGCCTGTGTGTCTTTCCCCAGCCCTGGAGCTGAGGCTGTTCCTCCCAGTGTGACATTCCCACCCCCCATGTCCTCTCCCTGGTCCCCACAAGAACACACAAAGAGGTTATGGTCATCAGTGACAAGTGCTTTACCGGCAGACGTGAGTGGGGGGAGGTTACACGGTGAGGTGATAGGGGGACAGGGACAGCCCGGGCCTCAGCCAAGCACATCCCGGGTGGGGGCCCCGGCCCCACTGTCACTGTCGGCCCGCTGGAGGCTGCACCGGTTCATCTTCAGCTGAGTCAGCTGGATGTAGCGGAGCACGTTGGTGTCTGCAAAGGAAGCGGGCAGGGCATTATCTGGGTGTCCTGGGACGGCAGGCGACATCAGCACCTGCAGGGCTCACGCTCACTTTTTCTCGTCTCCAGTGGCTCCGCCCTCGCCCCAGCCTGTAATGCCAAAGCCTTTCCCCAGAATCCTACCCCAGACGGCCCGCTGGGCACGCAGCCCTCAGCCAGGAATGGCTCCTCACATCACCTCCTTCCTCATCCCCCGCCCTGGTGACAGCTGTTCTCACTGAACCACTTAACAGGAAAGCAAATCTCGCCTCTGCTCCCCCAGCCTACCTCGTGCATCTGCTAAGATCCCACTTCCCTCTTCTGCATTATCATTATTTGCAGTATTGGGGGGCTTAACCCAGGGTCTCACACATACTTTGCAGTTGCTCTACCACTGAGCGACACCTGCAGCCCCTTTTTCACTTTTTTTTGTCTTGATTCGGGGTCTCACTAAATTACACAGCCTGCCCCTGATGTCAAATTTGCAATCCTCTTGCCTCCACCTCCAAGGTGTCTGGGATTATAGGCGTGCACCACCACACCGGGCCATTATTACTATTGTCATTATTACTATCCAGGTGGTGCTTGGGATCAAGCAAGGTGCTTGCCTAGCACAGGCTAGGCAAGGACTCCACCACTGAGCTCATATCCCCAGTCTCCTTGGCTCCGGCTCCAAAACCTAGTGTCCTGTCCACCTGCACATGCTCTGAGCATGATCTCCCAAAAGGGCGTGGAACAAGCGTCCAGCCCTGCCACCTCCATCCCATCCCCTCGACCCGACTCCCTGGGGGCCCCTGCCTTGGGTGGAAGAGTAGGTGAGCAAGCAGATGGCTAGCGAGGGGAGGGAGGAGTGTGCCGGGCGGGGAGGTGATGGCTATGTGCATGGGTGGGTAGATGGGGAAGTGGCTGAGAGGTGAATGGTGGGTATCCGATGGGTCAGTGACTGCCTAGGTGAGAATGCTGGCGCCCAGAGGGATGATGGGTGAGTGGGCCATGGAAGGGTGGAGGGAAGGAGAGGGGGTGAAGAGCAGGCGCGTGGAAAGGGAAGGTCCGGGGCTGGTCAGCACTGCCTCCAGGCAGCTTGGTGGGAGGAGTGCTCTCCCCTGGCCCTCCTGCCTCAGTTCCCGGGATCTCGCCCCTTTTCCCTGCTCTGGGCCCCGCCCCTCACCTGTGGGCTCCCGGCTGCGGGCCTCCTGCAGGTAGCGCAGTGCGCGTGCGTAGTCGCCCAGGTGGTAGAAGGCAATGCCGGCGCGATAGGTGGCCTTGAAGTTGCCCTGCTGCTTCTCCAGCACCTTGAGACAGTACTCGCGCACGCGCTCATAGTTCACCAGCTCCGACTGCAGCAGGCAAGCTGCGGGGGCGCCACAGCCAAGACCCTCAGAGCCTGCCGGCGCCCTAAGACCCTCGCGGAACTCAACCTCTTCCCCTCAGCGGACGGGACCGCTCAGGCCGTCAGGGGGCGCCAAGCTGCCAGCCCATCGGAACACAGGTGATCTGCGCCGCCGCTAGAGGGCGCGAAAGACGCAGACGCGTCCCCGGAGGCTTGCAGGGAGATTTCAGGAGTACTAAGAGCAATCGCAGGGCCGGGGGATCAGGCTCTGAATGGCGGGTTCATCCAGGGGAGGCCTTTCTCACCCTGGGCTTGCATGTGGCCAGGAGGAACGGGTGGCTCAGGAAGGTGGGGTCTGGAGACCTGCCCCAAAGCCCATCTCCTGCGTGCCGGCTCCCTCCAGCCAGAGACCCTGGGGTTCCCCTACCGTCAGCCCCTTACTTTGACCGAGTTCTGCGGTCTCCCCAGGAGATCCCCGCCCCGGCCCTCCAGCCTCTGGCGCTGTCCCTCCCTTCCAGTCCCCAAAGCCCCTGGGTCCCCACCTGTCCCGCGCGCCCCCGCGCCCCGTACCCGTGAGGGAGTCGTAGCACTCCACCTCGGTGCTCTCCACCAGGCGCCGCTGCTCCTCGCTGAGCCGGGCGGGTCCCGGGCTGCTGGCGGGCCCGGGGGCGGGGGCGGGCAGGCCGCCAGCGCGCGCCCCCTGCGCCGCCTTCAGCTGCAGCAGCGCCCGGTGGTACTTGCCGATGGCCTCGCGGAACTTCTTCTCCCGGTAGCAGCGCTGGCCCTCCGCCTTGAACGCCACCGCGGCCCGCAGGCTGCTGTCGAGCGCCGCGGCCAGGCCCCCCGACGGCTCCGGGGCGGGACCGGGCCGGGCCGAGCCATGGCGGGGGCCGGGGCCGGGACCCGGCGGCGAGAGGGCGGGAGGCGGGCGCGGCGGAGGCTCCGGGGCAGCGCTGAGCATCAGCACCGGGGACAGCGCGCCGCGCTGCATTGTGGGAAACTCCTGCGGCCGCCGCTGCAGCTACCGCATCGCCCCCCGCGGGGCCGGTCCCCACCCATTCTCCGCCCCCGCACCTCCGGCTGCTGGCTCGGGCTGCCTCCTCTGCCTCCAGCGAAGCCCCTCAAGGCTCCTCACCTTCAGATCAGCCTCGGGCTGAGTTCTGAAGCCGCCTCTCCCCGGTCCCCATTCTCCTTATCCTCCCCACCCTCCTGCCTGTCCAAAGCACTGCCCCATGTCCAGAGCTCCCGAAGATTTCTAGAAGGAAAGGATGAGCCGGAGGGAAAGGGCAGGAAGACATCAGTCTCGTGGAAAGCTGGCTTCCAGCCCACTGGCCATTTGACATGTCGGATAAGAACACAGGATAGGGACTCGAGCTGCCCGAATTCAAATCCCTGCATGGCCTGGGCAGTGCACGTAAATTACCTGGAATTCTAACCAGTAACGTAATATAATAGGATCCACTTTGGGATTCATTCATTTCTTTATGCAACATTCAGTGATCTCTGTGTCCAGCTCTGTTTTGTCTGATTGTGGGACAGTGTAAAGACTTAGAGGGCTTCAGGTTCAACCCTCACTGGGCCCCCAGTCCAGTGGGAAGACAGAACAGTGGCCAAACAGTGATAACCCAAAGTGGGTTAGCCTGGGACGCACAGGAGGGTCGTGGCTGGGATGGGGGAGGTGCTCAGAGGAGGCACCTGCCCTAGGCTGGTGAAGGCTTTCTGGAGATTACAGCTCTACATTCAAGAAAGATCTGCTTCCTGCCCTCTGGGAGTTTACAATCTGCATGGTAAACCAGAGTCCCCATGACACAATAATGAAAGAGTCTGAGGGAGAGAGAGGCTTTCAGGAGAAAAGCAGGCCAAAGGGGCCGCTTCCCATCAACCCTCTTGGCTGCCTTAGCTGGGGGGTCTTGGCCAAGTTCCTTGATCTTCCTCTACTTCGCCTTCCTTCTGGGTGACATGGCTATAAGAAGTTTACCTCTGAGGTTGTAGGGGGCTGGATTATATTATGCAGGTAAAGCACTTAACACAGAGCCTGGGACAATAATGGACAATTTCTTACGGCCCATTAGGCTGAGTTGCTTGATCCAAAAAAAAAAAAAAAAAAAAAGGCCTGGCTGTGAGTCAGGAACCATCTCTAATCGTTGAAGGAGTTAGTAGTGAATGACCTTATGGATCCTTACTCCTCCCCGCCCCCAAGATCCTGCAAGCACCAAGCCTGTATCCACTGTCCCCAGCCCCACCACACCCCCACCGAACATCCTCCCCTGGGAGGCTGCTTGGCAGATCCTACTCCACAGGCCTAACCCTGAATTCCACCCCACCTTCATCCCAACAGCTGCATCTGCCTCTGCCTATCACACAGCACTGTAAAATGCCTTTGCTGAACGATTCTCTCCTCCACCCTTGGGGTCCAACCCTGAACCCCTCCGAGTGGAAATACCTTGCTCTCTGCACCTCCAAAGCCAGGTTTGGTTAGGAGTCTAAAACTCCTGAGTTTGAATTCCCCAGTAATGCACTCACCTTTCTGTACTGCAAGTGCACTTGGATTTTTTTTTTTTAATGAAAAACATGGAAACCCATTGAATCATAATATTTCCTGACCTACTAAATGGCTAGGTGCTGGGGCACAGTAGTAAATGGGACACACTTGTCCCTGACTCTCAGTCCTGCTGGGATGCTGACAGGTTTACAACACCTACCAGGTGTTGGCATTTTCACAAAGCTTTGCATATTTATCTTTCTACATTACTGAGGTTGGCTGCTGTAATTACTGACACTGTGGCACTTCAGGGATTATGTTAATAAGAGTTCATTTATTGAACTCTAGCAAAAACTCTTACAGGTCAGGTGTGGTGACTCACACTTGTCATCCCAGCGACTTGGGAGGCTGAGGCAGGAGAATTGCAAGTTTGAGGCCAGACACAACCTGCCTTAGACCTTGTCTCAAGATAGAAAGTGAAAAAAAATGGGCTGGGGGTGCGGTTCAGAAGTAGGGCGCTGCCGGGCGTGGTGGCACACGCCTGTAATCCCAGCGGCTCGAGAGACGGAGGCGGGAGGATCGCAGGTTGGAGACCAGAGGCAGTCTACGTAATTTAGCGAGACCTTGTCTCAAAAAGTAAAAAAAAAAAAATGGGCTGAGGTGCAGCTCAGTGGTCCAGCACTTGCAGAGCATGCAGGTGCAAGGCCCTGGGTTCAACCCCCAGTACTGCAAAAAAAAAAAAAAAAAAAAAAAACAAACTACGAACCGATGACCTTCATGTTGTTATTAGGTGCTGTGGTTCTGACTCATAGTGACCCTAATGTACAACAGAACAGAACACTCCCTGACACTGGGCCATCCCCGGCAGCGCCCTACCAACTGAGCTAAACCCCAGCATATAAATGTTGAATTATTTGACAGGCTAGAAATGCATAGACGTGCACAGAATTGCAGACTTTCGGATTCACTGGAATAAAATCCGAACAGCTGGCAACATCGAGGTAGCATTCCCCATCAGGGTGGTGGGCACGCCCGCTTCCCCATCCTTCCCATGCCTTGCAATTTCTTCCCAACCCTGAAAGGATCCGGGTTGAAGCTGGAGGAGCGATGCTCGGGAAAGTCCACCAGCGCCCCCTGGCGGAGGACTTTAGAATTTGACTCATCATTACGGCGCTTGGTAACAATATCCAGTCAGAGGGATGAGGGGCCTAGGAGGTGACCAATCAAAAGCAAGAGCGAGGCCGGAGTTTGACCAATGAGAGCAGAGGGCGCTCAGAATAAAAACAACTCTCTTTATTGAGGCGGGACACGAACACACACGGAGCACTTGTTTTTTGTAGGACTCGGAGCTCCGGGAGCCCCGGGCGGGGGGCGGCGGAGCAGGCGGGCGGCGGCGAGGCTGGCGCCCTGGCGCCGGGGCCCCGCGTACTTGAGGAAGACGGCGGCACGGCCCGGCGCGGGGCCTCGGAGCGCGGCGCGGACCATGCACGGCTCCAGGGGTTTCAGTTCCGCCGAGCTACATCGGGGAAATGGAGAAACTGAGGCAGAGACGGGCAGTGACGACCTATTCTCAGGGAGCTGAGGCTCGAGGCTGAGAAGACACGTGGACGTGGGGCTCTTTCGAGATCGTGACCGGGGGCCACCGAGGAGAGGCAGGGAGAGCCCAAGGGGAAGCCAGGATCTGAGGGTAGGGAGTGGGACCGAGGGTGGGCGCAAGCCTTCCCCAGCCACTCCACGAGCTGGGAGAAAGGGTTCATTTTGCCACCCGGTGGTGTGATTAACGGGGTTAGGGGCTCTACCAGCTAAAAAGACACCCCAGCCAAAAACTGTGGACCTGTGGGGGGGGGGGCTCTAGGCCTGGCAGACCCTCCATTCCCAAACCTGGAACACAGACCATCTGCAGAGCCTGGAGAGACCGTATCTTCCACCTTGAGGCAAGGTTGAGTCCCCAGATCCGCACAGATGCCCCGATTCTCTCACATCCCCAGAGAAAGGCAAATGGGGTCCTACAAGCTAGGCAGACACCCCATTCTCTCACGCACGCAGGAATTCACGTCCAGGTGTCCCCCGCATCCCAGGCCAAGAGTTATCTCACTCTCTGAGGCGGTAAAGACGGTGGCCACGAAAAGAGGCTCCTTGGAGAGGCGGAGACCCCATTGCAAGCCCTCGCCCAGGCCCTACCTGTAAAGCGCGGGCTCAGGCCCCGAGCCCGCCCCTTCGAGCACGCGGTGCGCTAGGCTCAGAGCTGCAGCTGCACGGCGACCAGGCTCCCAGCCCGCGGCCTCGGCCTCCAGCAAGGACAGCTCCAGGAAGTAGGTGGCAAAAAGCATCACCTGCGAGAGCGCGTGGGTGAACCTCGGGCCACGCCCCCCCGCTGCGCCACGCCCACCACGCGAGAGCCACGCCCCTGCCCTGGCGCACCTGCGGGCTGCTCCCGGCCAGCGCAGCAAGCAGCCCGAGGCACAGCAACGGGCCCAGGTGATGCAGCCGGAAGTCCAGGCGGTTCAGGATGCGGCGCTCAGCGCGCAGCAGCTCCGCGCGCGAGAAGGAGCCGGCGCTTAGGAAGCAGAGGGAGGCTGGCTGCGGATTGGAGGGGAAAAGATGTGGGGTAGCCTTAGACTCCCTACCTTGGACTGAACAGACCCCAGGCGCTCCAAGCTCCAGACCCCAGCTTCCTGGTCTGCAAAATGGGGCCATTAACTTCTGCCCGGAAGGCCTCGTTGGCTGGGGCTTCAGTCAGAATGACCTGGTTCGACCCATCACTTGTTCACTGTGTGACATGGGACATTCACTCAAGCTCTGTCTCTATTTCTTTATCCGTAAAACCAAGATAATATTCCCCTCCTACTTCAGCAAGCAGTTCTTCCCGGCACGGGTTTATGCGCGTTCACCTACCCAAGATGGGACTCTAACTACCATAACTCTTCAAGATTGGGTCTGAGCTGGGCGTAGAGGCACACACCTCTAATCCCAGCACTCAGGAGGCTGAGGAAGGAGGATCGACACGAGTTCGAGGCCAGCCTGGCCTACATAGCGGGTCCCAAAACACCCTAGGCTACACAGTGAAACCCTGTCTCAATAATAATAATAATAATAATAATAATATTATTATTATTATTATTATTATAGAGTCCAAGTCTCAATTGCTTGATTTTGGGCAAATGCCTTCCTTTCTCTGGACCTCAGCCTCCTCCTTCTGTTAAAGGGGCGCATTAGTAGCTCCAACCTCATACAGATTTGTTGGGATTCCAAGAGCACGGGAAGCCTTGGCACACAGTAGGCATTTAATCAGTGACCGCGGCAAGCCCTCCCCTACCCCAAGCCTCCCCACCCGGAAGTACCTCGGGAAGCACGCACTCTTCCATCTTGCACGCCAGGAACAGACAGGCCACGCCCAGAAGCTGCAAGCGGCGGAGGCGCACTCTGCCGGCGCGCAGATAGGAATCGAGCAGGTGCACGGCCAGGTAAAGCGTGTCCCCCACCAGGCCCAGGTACTCCTGAGGAGGGGCCTGGGTGACCACCAGGGTCCCAGGCGGCGACACCGCTCCAGCCCCGCGACCTCCCCGGTACATACGTGCACCTGGACCAGCCAGTCCACCACCAACGCTCGCATCTCTGGAGTCACGGTGCGGGGCAGGGCTCTCCGCGGCAGTGTGCGGCACACCTGGGGACGGGCGAGGAGGGCCTCATGCTTCACACCTGCGCCTCAGCCTCTCACCTGAGCGCCAGCCCTGGGTGCAGCGGCCTCCTCAGGCAAGTTGGAGATCGCACGGGTTCCCCACACCCGAACTACCCTCCAATTGTGCTTGTTTTCTGGGCCCCCATCTAGAACCCTGGGCGTGCTGGCTGCGGTGGGCGCACGCCTGTGATCCCAGCGAGTTAGGAGGCAGAGGCAGGAGGATCGTGAGTTCTAGGCAAAGGCTGCCTGCGCAATTTAACGAGACTGTCTCAAAAAAACAAGCCAAAAAAGGGGGTGGGAGTGCAGCGCGGTGGTAGAGCGCTTGCCAAGCATGCGTGAGGCCCTCGGTTCAACCTCCTTCTTGTTGTTAGGTGCCGTCAAGTCGTTTCCGACTCATAGCGACCCTCATAGGGTTTTCAATGGCTGGTTGTTTCGGGATTGCCTCGGGAGTGGAATGCCACGTCCTTCTCCCATTTTCGCGGAGCTGGGAATCGAACCTGGGACCTCAGAGACTGCAGAGCGTCGCTCTACCAATTGAGCTAAATCCCAGCCCTTTCAACCTCCTACTATAGCCAAAAAATTAAAAAAAAATATTAAAAAAACCACTATTTGTCAAATGGATAATATGTGGCTCAAAGGCAAGGGTCTAGGAGATCACAAAAGTGGGCTGCGAACTGCCTGAGTCGGTGGGAAAGGGTGTCCCGAGCTGTGGAGACCACGGGGGTAACCGGGTGAGGGGGAAAGAAAAGCCTAGACGTTGGGAGACGCGGCACTGGGGGGCTGCTGGTCGGCCAGGAGCCGTGATGAGAGCCGGGTCTGGAAAGGTGCGGGCTGGGCGCGCGGGCTGCCTTTGGCCTCCTCTAATCCCGGTGCCCTATGGCATCCAATCCCGTCAGATCTCGGAAGCGAAGCAGGGTCAGGCCTGGTTAATATCTGGATGGGAGACCGCCGGGGAACAACAGGTACTGTAGGCTTGGGAGATGGACCCAGCAGTCCACTACCAAAAATCAATCTGCCATTGAAAACCCTATGAATACAGAGAAGCACTGACAATAGTGTTTCCCCTGTTTGTATGTAGGGTCGCTAAGAGTCGGATACCGACTTGGTGGCACCTAACAACAACAACCCCGGTGCCAGGGCCGCGTCTCACCATGACTTCAGCGAAGATGTCCCCAGCGTACTCGCGCTCCCTCTCCAGTCCCAGCGCGCTCAGCGCCTCCTCCAGGCCGGGCGGCGCGCACAGCCCAGGTGGGCTCTCTGGGGAGACGCCGTCGGGGACGGGGGGGCTGGGAGAGGAGGAGACAGCGGGACCCTGAAAGGGAGAGAGGCTGGGGGGTCACTGGCTGGAGGGAGAGAGGCCCAAGCCAGCAGCCAGGCCCCGGGCGGTGGCCCTCACCAGCATCCTCCAGACTGGCGTTGCGCGCGAAGCCAAGCGCGGAAACTCGCAGCAGGCAGGGCCGCGGCGCAGCGGGCGCTTTGAATGCGTCTGGGCGCGTGCGCGCTGAGCTCTCGGAGCAGGGCAGGCTCAAGCGCCCAGGTGAAGGCTCCGCGCGCAGCTCGGGCGCCTGGAAACCCTATAAAGCCGGGCGGTAGGGTCCCGTCCTCCGCCTGCTGGCTACAGCATCCCCTCTGCGCCTCACGTTCCTCAACCACCATAGTTGTTTCCAAACTTAGCAGAATTGTGCGGAAGGTTTGGTAAGACCGTCAAGGGTCCAGCACAGAGCCTGATACAGTGGAAGCTCCAGACGTGGGAGCTACACCTCCTTCCCCGCCAGTGCCAACCACATGCTACCTTACTGGGCCCCTCCTGACCTGAGTGTGAGCTCCACGAGGACAGGCCGCCTCATCGCCCACTCCCACTGCTGGATATCCGGTTCCTAGAACAGGGCCTTGGAACTTGCTCCCTCCTCTCCACGCTCTACTCCCTGCAGATGTCACCGTGTAACCCGGACCTAAGGAGAGGGGTCCCCACTCCTCTCTTGGAGGCAGCACCTCCACAATTGTGCTTTTGTGTAGACAGATCTGTTCTCTCGGGCACTACTCGAAAAGAGTATGGGCTTGTTTATTTCACACTTTGGGCAAAACCCAACGCTATGCAATTTATTCTGCTGCCTAAATTGTTCTAGGAGTCTTACGGTTGGTTCCTGGGTCCCCTGGACATACCCCATCAGTGGATAGTTTTTTGGTACTGAGAATCCAACCCAGGGCCCTGCACAGGCTAAGCACAGTGAGCTACACCCTCCGTGCCTCTGCGGTTTGGTTTTGCTTTTGTTACCATGTCATGCCTTTGGGACACGAGATCCTCCAGGCTCAACTCAGTCCTAGAGTCATCTTAGTACAGCTTTTCAGTTTCCTGCAAGTCTGTAATTATTTCAGAATGTTAAATATGTTAATCACTATACTTTTCTGGAAAGCTGACATGCACTGAATTCTGAGATGTAGGCCACAAAAATGAAAGCACAGGCGCAGAAGGATGGATCCTTATGGTTTATTACAGCTCTGTTGGCAGAAGGCGGGGGTGGGGGTAAGACAACCCTGAAGCCCAAGGGCATTTCTGTCCACAGGGGGACAAATCAGCTGGGACACACCCTCCCTGGAGCCTTGCAAAGCAACCGGAAGACCCACTAAATTGTACATTAAAAATTACTAACAAAAGCTGTGGCAAAAGATCTCTTTAGAATATTGAAAAGTAAAGATGTCACATTGAAGACAAAGGTGTGCCTGACTCATGCTTTGGTATTTTCAGTAGCATCATATGGCTGTGAAAGCTGGACATTGAGCATGGGAGACAGGAAAATTGATGCTTTTGAATTATGTTGCTGGAGATGACTGTTGAATATACCATGGACTGTCAAAAGAACCAACAGATCTGTCCTACAAGTGCACCCACAGTGCTCTTTGGAAGCAAGGATGGCTAGATTGTCTTATGTATTTTGGACATGTAGTCAGGAGGGACCAATCCCTGGAGAAAAACATCACGTTTGGGAGAGTGGCAGGTCAAGGAAAATAAAGGAAAACCCTCCACCAGATGAATTGACACAGTATCTGCAACAATGGGCTTAAACATAAATAAGATCATTTGCCTGGCATACAATCAGGGAGTGTTTTGTTCTGCTGTACATAGGGTCACTATGAGTTGGACTTGATGGCACCTAACAACAACAACAAAAATAGAGCCAAGGGAAAAAAATAAAAATAAATAAATGTAAAAAAAATAAAAAGGCAACTGGAAAGCTAAGGCACCAACGATGACCTAGGAGGTCATCAAAATGCAGAAGCCCACCTCAGAGAATCGCACTTTTACCAAAGCCCCTGACTACTCTGTGAACACAGATGAGCAGGCGCTTGGCAAAGGCGGACACACCCAGAGCAGGGCGTTAACTGGGAGGAGAGGGCCATGCAAAATGCTCTCTGTGGGTTGCCCGGAGGAGTGACGAGCAGAAAGGCACCGGGGCATGTGGGGACTTTCACTTTCTTCCTGACACTTCTGTTATTTATACACACATTTAAAAAACCTCAGGACATGTTACAAATGGACATGGCTAAAGATGGATTAATCTACTTCAAGTGGAATTGGTAACATTTATTAAAATTCTTCCTCTCAAACTAAGAAGCACCCGCCTAAGGATGTGTGTCCACTCAGGGAAGTGGCTGGTCAATAGTGGGACCCTCCCAGGGAGCTGAAAACTGAGGTAGACGGGAAGGCACCAGGCGGGGAGAGCTGAGCCACAATGCCACTATCACCGTGGGCTGGGACTAGGGGACGGGTGGAAGGCGTTTCTTTATGGGCCTCTGCTGATGACCACCGGGACACGCTGCTCAACTTCAGAGAGAAAGATGCCTAGAAAGGAAGAGGCTGCGCCCACCCAGGAGCCCTCACTGTGCCAGCCCAGGCCTCCCCGAAGCCATCTTCTGCCTTGCCCACCACCAGCACCCACCGCCTACTCTCACAGCCTCCCTTGTGTGATGGCATCAACCTTGGCAAAAAGAGGAATGAACTTATCTGTGCCAGGCACTCTGGGAAGCCTGCTCCCCGGGCCTTGGAGAGGAGAGGCCCTGGGCCTAGCCCCTGCGGTGTGGGGACATGAAGGGGCAGAGTGGCCGCACAGGCGGTGCCTGGAGCCGCGCGCTGCCGTACCCGATGCTCAGGGGCTCATGGCTGACAGTACCCACAAATCCCATTAAGGCACCACAGACTTGGTATTGGAATCTGGGGCCTCCAAAGCTCCCTGGATTAGCGTAAGCAGGAAGAAGGGTTTGTGGCAGCAAACGTGGGACCACCACATGCCCCGTCCTCCTCCCAGCCACCCAACCCTGCCCACCTCCATCGTGGTAGATGGCACCAAGGGCCTGACTACCGCCAAGGCAGCATGGGAGGTGGGCTTGGAAGCGCAGCCTGGACCCTGATCTGAAATGAGTGTCTTTATTGCTTGTACCGTACAAATATGAAGAGTAAGGAGAGGCCAGCAGGAACAGGGCGTTGTCAGATAACATACACACAGGGAGAGGAAGAAGACCCCCACCCAAGCCATCCCCCAGGCCTTTCTATCAACGACCTAGTCCGGGAGAAGGGGCAAGGGGAGAAAAACCATAACTAAATTCCAAACACCCAGAGATGTTGTGGGGAGGGA
Source organism: Pedetes capensis (assembly GCA_007922755.1). Lineage (NCBI taxonomy): Eukaryota > Metazoa > Chordata > Mammalia > Rodentia > Pedetidae > Pedetes > Pedetes capensis. Next base: position 7,761 of record VMDO01012152.1, on the reverse strand, counting down.
GGAGGCTGGGCGGGGCAGCAGGTGGAGCCCAGCGTTGTTCCCCGCAGATGAATCGCTCGGGCCAGGGGTGGAAACCGAGCCCATGCACGCCACGCACACCGAGGGCCCGGGCACACTGCCCTCGCTCGCACGCACACAGCCACGCACACCAGCATCCCAGACGCTCGGGATGCCCACTGCCAGCCCAAAGCGCACACGCAAGGGCCCACACACGGACAAACTCGCTCACGTTCACCTTTAAGGCTGCAGAACGTGGGCCCTGGGGGTGGAGGTGGCTGGGTGAGGTGGCCCAGGAGCCTCCCTTCTCAGAGGCCCCTGGCCCCGGTGCTGCCAGAGATGCCCACCCCTCGCCCTCTCGGCCGGAGTCCACGCTGCCCAATACTGTCTCGGTGGGGGATGTGTAACAGCGACCGTGGTGCCCCGTGCTGGCGGAGAAGGGGCCAGGCCAGGCCTCGGGGCCCACGGGAGGTAAGGCCAGCTGGAAGAAGGCCCTGGTAAGGCACGGGGCGGGGCGCAGGCAGGCCGGCCCCCGAGGCTCCTCCCACCTCCCCCCACAGGGTCAGGAAAGCAGCTTGGGGAGGTGAGCAGGGAGGCAGGCAGGAGGCAGCGCCCCCTTCCCAGTTCCCAGGATGCAGATCCAGGGACGCCCCCAACCTGCGAGGGAGCCACAGCCTCCTCCCGCAGCTCCTAGGGCTCCCGCCTGGCCCTGGACATTATTGCTGCTCTGCCCCAGTGGGTGGCACACAGGCTGCCTCCTGCCAGGACCCCGGAGCGCAGGCGCCCAGATGTGGAGGGCAGTGCGGGCACCGCCCCCCAGAGCTGGGCCGCCTCCAGTGGCCGCCACCCTGAAGCAGCAGTGTGAGCCGCTGGCCGCGCGGCACCACAGCCCACAACCAGGCAGGGCCGTGGCTCCGCTTCACCCCACAGGGGCTGGTGTCGATTAGAAACCTGGCTCGCCGTCCTCCCAACAGCCCGTCCTGTGGCAGGAGGTGGCCAGGCCCCTGGCATGAGTCTGGGGACAAAGGGGGACCAAAGGCAAGAACTGCTGGGACTGCTGAGTTCAGGTGGGGGCTGGAGGAGGAAGTGGAAATGGGGGCGCGGGATGGGGACACAAACCAAAAAGGCAAAACACGAAATTTGTTTTTAAAAAGCCACCCGGGGGGGGGGGGGCGCGTGGACGACGGCTGTGGCATGTCCAGTGGCGGCGGCAACTGCTCACTCGCGGATGCTGGCCGAGTAGGAGAACTGGGGGAAGTGCGTCCGCTGGTCCAGCTCTAGCGAGCCCAGGCTGTCGTCTGCGGGTTGGGTGGGGAGCAGGGGGTGACTGGCCTGCGGTGGTCCGGGGGCACCCCAGCAGGCTCCCCAGAACTGTCCGTGGGGAGGACTGCAGTAGGACCACAGAAGGAGCCCTCAGGCAGTGGGGGCTGCCCTCAAGAGTAGGCCAGCGAAGGCCAGGACCCTCCGTCCCAGCCCTGCCCCAGGCCAGGCCCTGGCTGGCCTCGTCTAGGACACTGTGCAGGTTGCTGCTCTGCCACGGGCCACCTGGCCTCCTGAGGGTCCTGTTTCCCCCACCCCTCTTAACACCAGGGCTAGCCAGACCCCTTCCTGGCTCCACCCTGGACAGGAGACTCTGTGTGTGTGTGTGTGTGTGTGTGTGTGTGTGTGTGTCTGTGTCTGTGTCTGTGTGGTACCAGGGATTGAACCCAGGGCCTCGTGCTTGCATGCTTTGCAAGTGCTGGACCACTGAGCTGCACCCTCAGCCCATTTCTTTACTTTCTGAGACAAGGTCTCGATAAATTACACAGACTGCCTCTGGTCTTGAACGTGCAATCCTCCTGCCTCCACCTCCAGAGTCGCTGGGATAACAGGCGTGTGCCACCACGCCTGGCTCAGCCAGACTTCACAGCCTCAATCGATCCTGTCTCTCTGCACAGAACCTTCCAAGGCTCGCCATGCAAAAGGTCCCCACTCCCTGAAGTGGTTCTCTTGAGCCTCCCACTCCGACGCCATGGCCGCCTGCCTGTCCCAGGTCCCCTCCAGCTTGCCTGCGGCTGTCCCTCAGCTGTGCCAAGCTCTCGCACTGCCGGCACCCGCCACCATGCCTGCCAGCGATGAGGCCTCCGCAGGCACTGCTGCCCCGGCTGGGCCAAGTGCGCCCTCTCGGCTTCCCTGGCCCTGGTGCCTGTGGCCTCAGGCTGTCGCTCCCCTGCACTGAGCTCCCTGGAGGCCGTATCTACAGCCTTGCCCTGCGGTGGCTCCGCATAAGAACAGCTAGAGTCTGAAGGCAGCCTATGCTGTCTCCCCAGACCTCCCTCATGCCGCAGCAAGGGCTCCTGGTGATGCGTATCAGTCAGAAGACGACCCACAGTGAAAGGCCCTGTGCGCAGGTCTTAGGACAAAGGCCCAGGGCAGCCCCTCCCACTCCACCCAGGCCCAGCAGCTTCAGGGCCCCGACACTCACAGCGGTCCGGGGGCGTGATCGTGATGGACTGGGCGGTGAACTCGTCATCGAAGTACCTGGTGTCCACCTCGGAGGTGACCTGAGGTTTGAAGGGCGGCAGGAGCTGCGGAGAGAAAGGGCCGGGCCTCAGGGATCCCAGTCCCCAGCCACAGGGCGGGGCCCCGGGGGCGGCAAGGGCTCACCTTCTTCTGTACCACGTCCTGCCAGTTGATGCTGATGAAGAACCTGTGCTCCATGACCTCCTTGGCGTCGCTGGGCCCCCCGCCAAGCCTGGGCAGAGACGGCCCTCAGCGCCTGCCTGCAGGGCAGCCTGGGCCTGCTGGCCTCTGAGCGCCCCATGCGGGCCCCAGACCCCTCACAGAGGAGGCAACTCAGGCTCAGGCAGGGAAGGGGAGCGCATGGCTCCAGAGCACAGACGAGAGACAGGGGCCCAGGCCCAGATGGCCCCATGGCTGGCTGGCACCTGCGTCCAGCAGGGGAAGTGGCAGGACAGGCGGTGGTTCATTTCTTGGTCTGTCGACCCGAGGCAGCACAGGCCTGCCCTGTCCCCCAGCGCCCGCACAGGGGCAGGCGGAGCGGGGCAAGGCCGAAGCTGGCCTGGCACGTGCGCGCTCCCAATGCCAACTGCGGAACCTGCAGGGGCTGCCCAGGGGACCCCACTGCAAGCTTACAAGCAAGTGCGCGTGTGCACACGACCCACAGGTAGGGGACGCTGCTGCCAGCAGGCGGTGCGGGGCAGGGCGAGGTGGGACGGCCGCCAGCCCTCACCTCTGCTTGGGGTCCTTCTTGAGCAGCCCAGCCAGCAGCGCCCTGGCCTCGGGGCCGAGCGTGCGCGGGAAGCGGATCTCCTCCATGAGGATGAGCTCGAACAGGCGCTCGTGGTCCTGGTTGTAGAAGGGCAGCCGGCCGCACAGCATCTCGTACATGACCACGCCCAGCCCCCACCAGTCCACCGCCCGGCCGTAGTCATTGTCCTCCAGCACCTGAGGGGGCAGCGAGTCACGGCCTGCCCGCAGGCCCCGCCCTGGCCGCACGTCCCTGCGCCCCCAGCCCAGACACCTCAGGCGCCAGGTACTCCGGGGTCCCGCAGAAGGTCTTCATGGTGGCCCCGTCACTGATGCCCTCCTTGCACAGGCCGAAGTCCGTGATCTTGATGTGGCCGTCCTTGTCCAGCATGAGGTTTTCCAGCTGCAGGAGAGGCTGCTCTGTCATGGCCACGTCCTCCCAGGGCCTCCACCACCCAGCCCTTCTCTGAGGGGACTGAGGCCTGCATGGGGGCTGTCAGGGCGGGGGCTCCTGGGGACCAACGCCCCAGGGACGCCAGCACACACACTGTGGCCTACGGTGCCCTAAGGTCCAATGAGAGTGGCACTATCTTTCCTCCACTTTTTTCTAAATTCTTTTTTTTGTGTGGTACTGGGAGCTGAACCCAGGGCCTTGCGCTTGCATGCTTTGCAAGTGCTGGACCCCTGAGCTGCACCCTCAGCCCATTTTTTTACTTTTTGAGACAGGGTCTAAGTTACGCAGACTGCCTCTGGTCTCCAACTTATGATCCTCCTGCCTCCGCCTCCCGAGCCACTGGGATTACAAGCGTGCGCCACCGTGCCTGGCCTTTTCTAAATTTTTTAAATTATGCATCGTACAGCAAGGAAAAGTATTAAACATACAACACAAATGGGAAATTCAATGGGGCTGGGGTTTAGCTCAGTTGGTAGAGCACTGCTCTGTGCTCTCTGAGGCCCTTGGTTCAATCCTCAGCACTGCCAAAATAGGAGGAGGACATGGCAGCCCACTCCTGAAGCAATCCCAAAACCATCAGCCACTGAAACCTATGAGGGTCGCTATGAGTCAGACTTGACTTGACAGCACCTAACGATAACAAGTGTAAGAAATAGCATGAGCAGCCCCCAGGAGCCCATAGGTGCCCCTTCCAGTTATTAGCCTCCCCCCAGAAGTAGCTTCCACTTCTTGCCTGTCTGTACAGCAGGTTTTTTGTTGTTGTTGGAGGACTAGGAATGGAATCAGAGCCTCATGTGCGCTAGGCAAGCACTCTGCCACCAAGCTACAGCCCAGCCGTTTCTGTACGGTTTCAAGGCCTAACGGACACCCGTGACCAATATCCAATTTGTCTCATCTGCCCCGGCCTCTTCCCCTCAACATAGCCTGTGAGGTGTGTCCACGGTGCTGTGCAGCTGTGTTGTGCTCCCCTCTGTCATCTGGAATCCTGCGTGGAGACACCACCACACGTGGCGCCCATCCTCTGGCAGTGGGTTTTCTGGGCTCTGAGCGCGTACACACTTACTGAGGTGCACACAGCGAGGCCAGATGGCTGGCATGCAGCTTTGGTGACACTGCCAAGCTCTCCTCTGACGGGCCGATTTCAAGTGACACCCCCCACCAGCAGCCTGCGGTGTTCCAAGGAGCTGCAGGTCCTTGCTTGGAACGGCCTGAACTGACATCCCCAGGAGCCCCACACACGCCATGGGCCTTCTGCGCCCTCCCCTCCTCTTCTGCAGGCCACCTGCGCACCTTGATGTCACGGTACACCACATCCCGCGAGTGCAGGTACTCGAGCGCCGAGACGATCTCCGCCCCGTAGAAGCGCGCCCGCTCCTCCGTGAAGACCCGCTCCCGGGACAGGTGGAAGAAGAGCTGCGGAGGAAGATGGGGAGGTCAGACCCCAGCCCCAGGGGCAGGGCGCAGGTCAGGAGTGGCGAGAAGAGCTCAGCAGAGGGGGTAAATGAGCAGGGGACAGAGGGGGAGGGACAGCCTGCAGGTGCCACGGGAGGACAGGCAGGACAGCAGGAGGGACAGCGGCAGGGAGCAACACGAGCCTTAGGTGAGCGACAGTGAGTTGTGCACGAGACAAGTCAGACAGATGGAGCCGACGGGGGATCAGAGCCGGGCGTGGCATCTGCGGGCAGAGAAGGGCCAGGGATGACTGGGTGGCAATGGGTGCGAGCGACTCGGTGACAGGCGCAGCTGAGTCATCTGCGTGGCAAGGGCAAGGCGGTCAGAGGGCTGGTGGGCTTCACCCGTAAGCCTTCTCTGGAGTCACCAAGACCACCTTTCCTTGCAGGGTCAGCACCCCCAGCCTTGGCCGCCCCCCCCAGCAGCTGAGCGCCATGAACATGGGTGGCCACTTAAGCAAGCCCAGCCTGCTCCCCCTACAGATCTGTGGGCCTCCCTCCACCTCCCAGGCCAGCTCACCTCCCCGCCATTGGCGTACTCCATCACAAAGCACAGGCGGTCATGTGTCTGGAAGGCATACTTCAGCGCCTGCGGGAGAGAAGGAGGAGCTGCATGCGAAGAGCAAGAGGCGCTCCCCTGCTGGGGAGGAGGCCTGGGAGTTCCACACCACACCCCTGCCCTGGCCTGGTCCCACAGGAGTCAGGCAGGCAGTCTAACCCAAGGTGCCGCCAGGGCAGGAAGTACGTTAAGCAACGAGAGCTACCGGACCAATGCTGTCTTTGTTTTAACAGTAAAATATGTTAAACTAACTCTCTCTCCTTTCTCTCCATTCTCTGTCTCTCTCTCTCTCTGTCTCTCTTTGTCTCTCTCTCTCTCTCTCTCTCTCACACACACACACACACACACAGACACACACACACACACAAATGCATGCTGTGTCTGGGAATGGCAATGGGTTGGGAGCCAACTCTAAAGATAGGATGGACAAGCCGTCCTCCAATAAGTAACAGTTCTCAAACTGTGCTCCTAGAAGCCCTACAGGGGGTTCCTCTGGGTAACCCCTGTTCATAGTAACACTACAATTCTCTCTTCTCTGTAAGTTTTTCCAACCTCATATGATTTCATGTAAAGAACTGCTGAGGTTTAACTGAATACCTAGAGGGCCCCTGGGCAAAGAAATAGCACATTTGCCATCCTCAACCTAGGCCATTTCACCAATGGCCGCTGGCCTTGGAAAGGACCCCAAAGAGGCTGCCCAAAGGGTCTCTACTCAGCCCAAGCTGGCAGGCAGCACAGTGTTAACACTTCTGCTTCGACGGTATCTTAAAACCAAAACAAGGAAATCCTGTTCCCACTCGGACCAGCAGGGCTAAGCGCCCCCAGCTCACAGGCGAGCCACCAAGCTCTCCTGGGCGCCAGGGCGTGACCTCTCCGTCAGCTAAGCTGCATACGCAAAGCCATGGATGATGAAAATGCTGCCCCGCAGAGTTTTGATTTGGGCAATTTGGGGAGCCCAGTGACACCCCACCACACCCACCTGGCCCCCACCAAGTCCAGGCTCTGCAGTGGCGATCTGGGGCTCGGTGCCTGAACTCTGCCCGAAGGGGCATCCAGAGCCCGTTGTGCCAGAGAAGGGGGAGCGACTCACCGTGAGGAAGGGGTGCCTGGTGTTCTGGAGGACGCGGCTCTCAGTGACCGTGTGTGCGACTTCATCCTGTAGACACACAGTGCATCTGAGTGGCCGGGGACAACCTCTCGCCAGCCTGGGTCATGGAGCAGCTGCATGGTGACGCCAAGGCCACTCCTGAGCAGAAAGCGCGGTGGCAGCCCCTGCAGGCACTAACGGAGGGCTGGGCAGCTCCCCCACAGCCACCAGGTGAAGAGTGGGGAATTCTCGGCGGAAGGACCGGACGGCCTCTGGCTGAACTCAGGTCAGCCGTAACATCTGCTGCAGGTGGGACCTCAAATGACCCCCAAGGCCAGGCGCTAGAGGCTCAGTCCCAGCATGCAGTGCTCCTGGGAGGCAGTGCAGCCTTTAGGAGGGGAGGCCTCATGGAAGGAGGGGAGCCCATGAAGGGGATATGGGGACCTGGGCCCCCTCTCGCGTTGCTTTCCTGCCACCATGGGGCAAACAGTGCCATGGCTCCCACTGTGAGGTACTGTGACAGCACAGGCCCAAAGCCACAGGGCACAGGCCCAAAGCCACAGAGCCCACCATGGACAGAAACCTCTGAAGTCGAGGGCCACAGTCAGTCACTTCTCTCTCCATCTCAGTTCTTTATTTCAGATAATTTGTCACAGTGGCGCACATCTGACTAAAAAGCACCCCTGAAAGGGGGGACAAGCAGACATTCTGAGACCCCTGAAGGGCTACCACAGGATGTGGGCGTCACTAGTTATCAAATGCTCTTGCCTAAAGAAGGAAGTGGGTTTAGGCTCTTGCCTAAAGAAGGAAGGCATGGTGGCATGCGCCTGTAATCCCAGCAGCTCGGGAGGTGGAGGCAGGAGGATCGCAAGTTCGAGACCAGAGGCAGTCTGCGTAACTTAGCAAGACCCTGTCTCAAAAAGTAAAAAAAAAAAAAAAAAAAAAAAAAAAAAAAAAAAAAAAA
>VMDO01012151.1:0-63475 GCA_007922755.1 Pedetes capensis | reverse complement strand
GGGGTAGAGAGCTTGCCTAGCAAGAGGACCTGGGTTCAGCTTCCCAGTATTAAAGAAGGAAGGAAGGAAAGAAAGAAAGAAAGAAAGAAAGAGAGAGAGAGAGAGAGAGAGAGAGAGAGAGAGAGAGAAAGAGAGAAAGAGAGAAAGAGAGAAAAAGAGAAAGAGAAAGAGAGAAAGAGAAGGAGAGGTGAGGAAAGGGGAAGGGGAAGGGAAAGGGGAAGGGGAAGGGAAAGGGGAAGGGGAAGGGAAAGGGAAGGGAAGAAGGGAGGAAGGGGCAAGGGAGGAAGGGAAGGAGGGAAGGAGGGAGGGAGGGAGGGAGGGAGGGAGGAAGGAAGGAAGGAAGGAAGGAAGGAAGGAAGGAAGGAAGGGTTTAAGACTTCCTGAATGGAAACAGTGAGAGTCGGGATCAAGAAGGCCAGAATCTACAGAAGTGGGCAAGATAGTGCCATCAGCATTCCCTGAAAACCTATTAGAGCCGTGTTTTCTGAAGCCCTGCCACTCTGAACACATGCATCAGAAAATCCGGGTATAGGGCCCAGAAAATTGAGTTTACAAACCTTTCAGATAATTTCAACGCACACAAAAGGTTAAGAACTTCAGGCCCAGAGTGTTATTTCTTAACCCAGGGTACACATTAGGCTAAACCTAGACTAATTTTAAGGTTCATTAGCCCTCCATCCCCCCCATCCCCATTCTAAGTTCACAGGTCCGAAGTGGTGCTCCAGGAGGTATTTCCCTGGGTAATACTGGTTAAAACCAAAAAATGGAATCTGATATCATTCTCCACTTCTGTATAAATGGATACATACCCCCTTTGTACATAATGTATTCTCTATTTTACAAAACCCTTAAATCTGAGGGAGAAACTTGCTAATGTCTGCACCTGAGATTGTCTCTAGGAAAATCTACCTGGTTGTTCTTTCATGTCTATCTATGTGCATGGGAGTGATCCTGACTTCTAATTTGTGCCCCATATGAACTTTTGATGTTTGTATTCTATCTAGCAAGTATAAGCAAGAAAAGTAGCACATCTACTAAATGTTTATTTCTGAAATGTACCAGGTGATGGTTTCAGAGTGACTGATTAAGTCCCTAATAATAATATCACATTCATTCATGAATCCAGTTTAATCTGAATTTGTAAGAATATCCAAACAGTTTTTTACTTGTCCATGCTGAGATTTAAAAAAGCAAACAAGCCAGTAATAAAAGAGAGATAAGCAGCTCTACAGAGCTTATCTCTGGAGTAGCCTCATTTTATGCCCATCTCCCTCCATCACCAGAGTCATCTTTCAGTGCCACCTTAGACCATATAAGTCTTCTCTTTTTTTCCTAGGTGTATACCACCTTCTGCTCTTGAAACATGCAAACTTAACTACACATGCAGATATTCCCTATGGTTGGTGAAGTTTTCAGAAACCAAATTACCTCTAGCGTATACTCTTTTCTCTTAGTATCTTTTATAGGATTTTCTATAAAAGCCAAACCCCTAAACAAATCCTATAAGAGAGGACTAAATAATTCATCACTCACTTCAAATGATGTGAGAATGAAAAAGAATGCTGGTAGAAATTATGGTGGGATAACTATACAAACTGGGACCATTCCAGTCAAAGGGAAGCACCTATCTTCCTCTCTATGTGCCAGTGGATGATAATGCCCTTAGTTATGTAGAAAGCAGTTCATTCATGTCTTCTTTATAATATTCTATACATGTTGCTATGGTTTGGATGTGATGTGTACCCCAAAGGTTTATGTGCTGGAAGCTGTGTCCCCAGTGTGGGGATGTTGAGATGGTGGAACCTTCAAAGGGTGGGACCTAGCAGAAAGTAATTAGGTCTGCCTTCATGAATGGATTAATGCCATATCATGGAAGTGGGTCAGGTCTGTGAAAATGGATTAGTTCCCACAAGAGCAAGGTGTTATTAGACAGCAAGTCTTATACCTCCTCTCCACTGTCGGTTGCTCTTTCTCTGCCATGTTGTGATACAGTTAGGAAATCCTCACGAGAACCAAGGAGAGATTGGCTTCATCCTCTTGGACAACTAGAACTGTGAGCTACACAGATCTCTTTTGTTTACAAACTGCTCAGCCTAAAGGACTTTGTTGTAATAATACAAAGCATACCAAGATAGATATATTATTTCTAATTAGTATGAAACTTTTTTATTATGATGCTTTTCTTTCTCTCTTTCTTTTTTCCTCTCTCTCTCGCCCCCTACCCCCCCTTTCTATTTCTCTCCCTCTTTCTTACTTTCTTTTCAGCACTGGGGATTGAAACCAGAGCCTTGTGCATGCTAAACAAGTGCTCTACCACTGAGCTATATCTCAGGCTTTACTATTCTTACTTTAAAGATATGAAAACACAAAGTCATATTCATAACTTTTACAAACAGGAAGAGTCAGATTCAAAAGGCAACTCCTGATCCATTTGGTTTCCATCTCCAAATTTTTCTTCAGGTAGATACTTTCTTTAACAGCTCATAATTTTCTAAAATACAATGAGGTATTGTACACATATTCATGTATACTCAAATCTTGTTTTTTAAAGGATCTAAAGAATGACTCACTCATGAGATGGGCACCATCGCACACACCTTAATCCCAGGCAGAAGGATCATGAGTTCAAGGCCAGAGGCAGCATGGGTAACTTAGTGAGACCCTGTCTTAAGATAAAAAGTTGAAAGGTGACTGGGGGTGCAACTCAGTAGAGCATTTGGAAAATATGAGCAAGGTCCTGGGTTCAACCCCTAGCACCAAAAAATTTTTAAAAAAAGAATGACATGAATAAAATTTTGATAGAAGGATATAGTCAAAAATATAAGTTTATTTCTCAGTTGACCCAGTCTCCTTCCCAGAAGTAAACACTACTAGTAAAATCCACTTGTATTTGCAGAAAATTCTAAGATGGAAACATAAATGTAGTTTTATCCTTTTCCCCGCTTAACTTGGAATACATTATATGAAGAACTTTCTTAACATTTCATTAAGAAGTCCAGACAAATTTTAAACTAAATATATATATATGTTCACATGTAAATCTGCAAACACAAAAAGTTCACATTAATTCATTAATACAAGGTTAAGAGACACTTAGCAACAAATTCCTGAGAGTGGAAGGAAAATAGCATTTCATTCTTAGTAAATTTTGCTCCTTATTTGGTGAGTTCAAAGAGTTCAAAAGTTAATCATTGAAGCCTGGGCCTGTTGCTTTGATGTTGGAGAATATATCTTTGTCTCCTAGGAATGAGATGCCATGAAGCACCAATTCTACCATGAATAACCTAGGTCACCACATGGCACAGTTCTGAGCCTCAGCTAAGCATAAAATCCAAGAGTTAGACTTCATGAGTATAAAGTCTTCCTTAGCCTACTTTCTTCTCTACAGGACAGCATACAACACATATCACCCTCTATGGACTACCAACTAGGACTTTGTCTCAAGGGCAGAAAGAGGACAAACATCCAAGAGAAGAACATGCTGCAGAATTACCAAACTGTGGAAAAGAGGCCATTTCTCCCCTCACTTACCACCAACTACTGAACTTGCTCTCAGGGAGATTCAGCCCCCTATAAAGGAAGAAAATAGAAACATAATTTTAATGTTACATATGTCATTTCCATTCCTGAAGTCTCCTTCTTATAATAGGAGGTCAAAATAATATAACCTCAGGTCATTCTCTGCCTGTTTAACTCATTAGGCAGATCCTTACAAGGCTGGAAAGTCTGAGAAAAATAAGTGGGTATCTATATTGTTTTCCTTCGGCTGCAGAATAAAATACTATAAACTGAGTGACTTATTAAACAATAGATATTTATTTCACCCAGTTCTGGAGGCTGGATGTCCAGTGGCTGGAAGTCTGAAAGTTAGTGCGTTTAGTTTGTGGTGAGATTCCACTTCCTGGCTTCTGTTGTTAGTTGTTAGGTGTTAGGTACTGTTGAGACAGATCCAATTCATAACGACCCTATATACAACAGAATGAAACACTCCCCAACTCTGTGCCAGACACTGTGCCATGCCTGGCACTATATCAGTGCTTCTCTATTATTCATAGAGTTTTTGATGGCTGATTGTTGCAGGAGTGGGCTGCTGGGTCCTTCTCCTAAGCCCTACAGCACCCAATATTCCAAGGCAGTCTTCCGTCCAAGGACTAACCAGGTCCAATCCTGCTTAGTTTCTGAGATCTGAGGAGATCAGACCACCAGGATGGAATGGTTGCAGGCTCCTGGCTTACAGATACTCATATTCTCCCTCCATTCTCACATGGCAGAGAAAGAAAGGACACAAACTCTCTGGTGTCTCTTCTGATAAAGGCACAAATCTCACCATGAGTATCCTACCTTATTGGCCTCATCTAAAACTAATTACTGGGCTGGGATTTAGCTCAGTTTGTAGAGCGCTGCGCTGCACTCTCTGAGGTCCCAAGTTCAATTCCCAGCATGGTAAAAATGGGAGAAGGGCCTGGCAATCCACTCCCAAGGCAATCCTGAAACTGTCAGCCATCGACAACCCTATGAGGGTCGCTATAAGTTGGATACTGACTCAGTGGCACCTAACAACAACAACAACAAAACTAATTACTTCCCAAACATTTCATCTCCAAGTCCTATCACACTGGGGATTAGAGCGTCCATGTATCCACTTGGGGAGATACAGTGGAATCCATGGCAGTGTGATCAGATCAATCCTTTCCCTGATCTTGGCTGTAAACCAGCTCACCAGCTCATGATTTCTCCCTTATTTGTACATGTTGTAAATCTCACTAGGCCAACAGAGATAAGCTGCGTGATTCCTGACTGTCGTGTTAAAAGTGCTGTTGGGCTCATAGACATAAAATCAGGCCCTCCACCCTGGACTTTATCTAATAAAGTTGATATTCTAGGCATATTGCATTTTTGAAGTATATTAACCACTACCACCAATTCCTCCTCCAATACAAAAAGTATAATTACTATCTTCAGCCACTTACTTCAACTGAGCAAAGCATTTAGGTTCTTTGAGTGTGTGTGTGTGTGTGTGTGTGTGTGTGTGTACATGCACATGTGTGTTTGTGTGTGTTAGAAGGGAAATTGGTGGTAGTGTTCCATCCATAAATTAATCTATACTTGGCTGGAATTCCACACGCGTATTCCACGCACACTCCACAGTACTGATAGGCAGAAATCCCACAGTGTGGCACGAGGCTGCCTTTCGTGTAACACATCCTCCACAACACATGCTTCTGTGGATATGAGAGACTGTGAGCATGACTCACCAATATCCAAAGGTAAGGTCACTTCTAGGAAAAAAAAAACACCTAAATATGTCACATATGCTTCAAAGAAGGGACACAGCCACCAGGAGGAATTCAAAAGGGTCAATCATATCAGTAAGGATGCAACAGCCAAAAGTCACAGAAAAAGCCTGACTCAACAGGAAAGTTTTTATCTCAAACAATGCAATAGAGAGGATAGCTCCAGGGTTGATTTATTCAAATGGTTCCTTTATATATCACCACAACAAGGGGCCCTTTTTCTCTAACATCAACAATGTGTCCTTTGCTCAAGGTAGCTTCCTACATGACCATTAGGTGATCAATATTGCTGTAGGTATCTTCTGTACTCAGACAGGACAACATTAGTGGGAAAAGACAGAAGTGTCACATTTGTGTCCTTTTATAAGAGTAAAAAATTCTTCACCAAAAGTCTCTTGGCTGACTTCTTAGATTTCAGAAGCCAGGCCATGTTACCTCCTGTATGGAGAAATTGGGAGGAAATTGGCAAAAACCCCAAAACGGGGAAAATGGCTAAATCTAGGGAAAATGAAGGTAACTTGGTTAGACATTTGTACCAAACCCTTCACAAATCCCTGAACCTGATTGGACAATTGGACTCAAAGCTGATTGGCTCAGGCCATTCTGTGGGTGAGCTATATAAGGAGCTGCACTGCGGCAGCGATCCTTTTTTGTCCTTTTTCCCGAGGACCTTGGACCACCAAGGAAAGACCCCATTTTCGCCAGGACCATGAAAGAGGAAACAGCTTTCCTGCTCTCTCACCTGGAAGGCAAAAGCACCCCAGGCTTTTCCTTTCTCCCATCTCCTCTGGCATCTGGAGGACCACAGGAGTCCATGCCCTTCACCCCAGGGTCCTGAGTGAATTGTGTTTAGTATCTATGTGCCTGGCAGCACCACTGCCCCTCCGAACATCTGGGCCAGACCTGGAGGCACACATCCCACAACCTCCCTCAACCTAAGCATGAAAAAGGAAATGGCATTGGCATGATTTGCCTGAGCAAGTCAAGGTTTTACCTGATTCACAATGGAGTATCAAGACTCCACTGGCATGTAAGAGGAAAGCCTACAAATCAGTAACCTGAGTGTCTGTTCCACTTACCAGATGGAGTTGATAGCTAATTCAGGAACATGTTCTTCATGGTAGAATGCAGGCTCATATCTCATAATCCATCTAAAGTCTCTTCCACTCTCCAATATGTACCTGGGGACTTCAAGGTAGATAGAAGAGAGTGAGTAAAAGATGTTTGGGATGTTATCCCCTGCATTGGCATGCTAGGATAAGAAGACAGCAATTACTTTAATTAAATTATGTAAATCCTTCCCCAAATGGCCACTGCTTTTATTTTCTTTCATAAATGGATGAAATGAACAAATAAATTATAGGACTACTCAAATTCTGTTCCCTAGGAACTGTCACATGCTCCTTGCCAATGAATGCAAAGGGGCAGATAGAGAGAACTGGCTTGGATACAATTTCAGCAAGACACAGCCTGGCCAGCCTATGTGGAGGTTTAAATGAGATGTGCTTCTGCCAATGCATGAGAGAATCATTGTGCTGTTCTGACAGTACCTGTACTGCAACCTTTTGGGGGCTGGGGGTTCTGAGGGTTTGACCCCACGTTGCACCCCTGTTTTATTTTTTAATTTCTAATTTTGAGAAAGGATCTTGCTAAATTGCATGGAATGCCACTGGCCTCGAACTCACAAACCTCCTGCCTCAGGCTTCTGAGTCACTGCAATTCAGGCATGTGCCACAGTGCCCAGCTACTGCAGGGGTGTTATTAAATAAGAACCATGTGAGGGTGCTAAAATATATTCAATTTTCAGCTAATAATTAAAGGCTATTGCATAATAGTCAGACTCTTGAAATGTTTTCTTTAAGCATTTCTATTTTCATTGGCCATATTAATTCATACTGTTATAATAAAAATATATTAATGTTTCTGCTCTTTTTTAGCTATGACATTAAGAGACAGCTTACAGATTGTTTAGATAGAGAAAAGACCCTGAGCTTCCAGATAAATTCATGTTATGCAGAAGGCAGATTAATATAGTAAGGAAATGACCTTTAGTGAGAAAAGATTTAGCCTTAACTTTATTTTTTGCTACTTTGTTTCTTAGATACATCAATCAATTACTTTCAAACTGTGTACTCATCAATTAAATGGGGGTAATATTGTCTATTATATGAAACACTTAGCACAGTGCCAGGTACATGGTGAGTACTTGGAGATGTTGTTGTTGTTGTTAGGTGCTGTCCAGTCAGTATCTGACTCATAGTGACCTTACGTACAACAGGCAAAACACTATTGTCAGTGCTTCTCTGCTATTAGTATTTATACTGGATTTATAACTTCTACTCCCTCATGGGCTTTCCCTTTACATGCCAGTGGAGTCTTGATACTCCATTGTGAATCAGGTAAAAACTTGTCTTGCTCAGGCAAATCATGCTAATGCTATTGCCTTTTTCACTCATAGGTTGAGGGAGGGAACATCCTATAGGTTCTATTTTTCTGGAGAACCCTAACATACATCTTCAGGCCGGAAACCTATGTCATATATTATACCAGTATAGCAGCAGACAATGATGATATGAGCATTATGGTTACCCATACTAATAGGTGCTGCTCCTACCTGGCATGCAGGTATGCTGCTTGCTATTGGATAGAGGGAAAAATGGACTGAGGACCTTCTTTGAGATCTAATCATAATCAATCACTCTCATTAACTCTCCTAAAAAAAAAAAAGACAGTTTGGTCCATGCAATTCTAGAGGTTTAAACCCCTCTTAGTAATTTCCCCAGAATGTCTGTCTTCATAACATCTCCATTTGGGGATTAATTTACCCTTTCTTATTAAAAATACATCATCCAGCCTCTGTTGGCTCTCCATCATCTTCTGCCCTTAATTAACCAATCAGTCAAACTATCTATCCTCTGGTATTTTTCCAGGTGTCACTTCCTTATTGAAATTATTTTTCTGGCTGGGAGCCATGGCTCATGCCTGTAATCCCAATGACTCGGGAAGCAGAGGCAGGAGGATTGTAGGTTTGAGGTCAGAGGCAGACTGTGTAACTTAGAACTTGTCTCAATTTTTATAAAAATAAAAAAGGGGTTGAGGATGCTGCTCAATGGTAATGTGCTTGCAAAGCCTCTTAGTATCACAAAAAAAATTGTCGTAAGGAAGAGAGTAAATTGTTAAAGAAGTGCATCTATAATTTCTAATAGCAAAGTTCAGCCTACTTTTTAGCTAATTTTTTATGGAAGTACATTTATCCTTTAAAGATAGTGATACTCTTTCAGAAATAATTTGTGACAGATCAGGATAAGGTTAACAAAGTCAAATTACTTCACTGAGAAGTTTTTTTCTTGTCACACCTAGGAAGACCACTAGGGAAGCTAAAGTTTACCCAGTCTTGGAATTGATCTTTCCAAACCTAGTCTATGTCCATAAGAACAAAACTCACAGTAAAATTACAAATCCTAGCCAGAGTAATCGAGAGGAGTAGAGTTTAGATTAAGACAGATGCATTGAACTGAAACAGCAGTTCATGTACTTTTACACTGGAAACCAGACAAAGGAAGTATAAACTCTGAATAATAACCAGGTCACTGGTGTCCTGTGACATTATAATTTACCTCTGAGACATCTACAGGCTGAACCCTCAGTGAAATAGCACATTACTTGAGAATAGCATATTTTGTGTTTCATTTTACCAGGGGACATAATAATATGTACCTGATGTGAAACTTGAAAAATCTACTTTGAAATATCGACAAACAAAAGCTATTCAAGATGTGGAATTTGGGGACATTATCTCTGAATATGTGAAATGTGTCAGAAGTTTAGGCATAAGTATTAAAGGTTATCAATACCTCATTGCTGTTGTTAGGTGTCATCAAGTCCAACTCATAGTGCCCTATGTACAACTGAACAAAACACTCTCTGACACTGTGCCATGCCTGGCACTATGTCAGTGCTTCTTTGCTATCCATGGGGTTTTCAATCGCTGATTGTCTCTGGAATATGCTGCCAGGTCCTTCTCCCATTCTTGTCATGCTTGTGATTGAACCCAGGGCCTCAAATTCATAGAGCAGTGCTCTACCAAGTGAGCTAAACCCCAGCCCCATCAATGCCTTATTAATCTTTTAAAAAGATTGAATACTTCTATCCCTGATATTTGGAGGGAAAAACTTACAGGGAACAGAATTTTAAAGATGTTCCCCCAAGATCCTATTTTCTGATTATTCAATCAAACATGATCTAAGTAAGACAGTTAGAGATTTTAAAGCAAGGAAATTTTCCCAGCTGGAGTCCAAGGCGAATGGTGACAGAATGAGTGGGAAAGACTGGTCTCTGAAGTCTGAGTATGACCCCCAGCTGACAGCAAGGCAACAGGGACCTCAGTCTTACAACTGCCTAGAGTTAAATTCTGCCAGCAATATGAATAACCTTGGAAGCAGATGGTCTTCCAAAGCCTCCTGGGAAAAACCCAGGCCAGCCAGAGCCCTGACTTTGGCCTGGTGTGATGGGTCTGGAGCTGAGCTCAGCCGAGACTCCAGATTTTTGACCTACAGAACCATGAGACAATAAATCCATGTGGCTTTAATCTGCTTAATTTATGAGCATTTGTTAGGGCAGTAACACAACACTAATCCAGTTCTCAAAAAATGTCTTTACCTTCTACTCCTATTCCTACCCCTTCTTTGACATCAAAAACACTTTTCAACTGATCTACAGGAGGAAAAAAAATCTATGCTTTGCAAATTCATCTTACAAACTTAAATTAGCCACGAAAAAAATTGTTCAAATTAGTGTTTGTTTTTTTTTTTTCCAAAATCAGTTTGGTAAAAGAAATAAGCATACAATTATATTGAAAATTGCGTGGTTCCAAATTCTTACTCTTTCATTTGCTAGTTTATATGACTTTGGACATGTCTTTCACCCTTTATGGCTTCTCCATGTATAAACAGAAAAAATACACATACATCACTGAGGGGTTGAGAGGACTAAAAATGTATTTCTAAACAAATCTCTTACTTATGAAAGATTCTTGATGAAGCTTTAAAGGTATGAAAGGATAATACTTTATGACCCAAATTCATCATTTTGTTATGACAGAAGCAATCTACATTTATTATAAAACAAACATTAGATTTTCATTATTATTATTATTATTATTATATTATTACAGTGCGGGGGGGTTGAACTCAGGGTCTTGCACTTGTATGCTTTGCAAGTGCTGGACAACTGAGCTGCACCTTCAGTCCATTTTTTTTTTTTTTTTTACTTCTTCAGACAGGGTCTCACCAGATTATCCAGACTGCCTCTGATCTCTAATTTGCAATCCTCCTGCCACTGCCTCTTGAATCGCTGAGATCACAGGCATGCGCCACCATGCCCAGCTCAAAACAAACATTAGAAAAGTATAAATTGAGATTCTAGACTAATTCTGGTTAATATTTTGGTGTATGTAGCCTTTTATACATTTAAGTTTTGCATCTGGCAATGCAGATAGAATAAACATTGTGTATACACAACATGGAAGGTAAACTTTTCCATGTTATCTTCTTTGCTTTAATCACTGTAAGGAGACAGAAAGAATGGAAATGGTTTCACTTTTTCCATCTTTAGGAAGCAGGAGATTGAGTCTCATAGACTCAAATTGCCATATTGAGGCTTCTCTTCCTGCCTCTACCAAAGACAGAAATTTCCCTTGACTGTGAAGGGAAATTCACTTAGATTTCATGTGATGTAGACATCGTTCTCCTGGCAATAGAGGACAGGCCAGGAGTGAGAAAGTTGGCCATAATGATTCCTCCATTGTCTAAATCAAGCTCAGCAAAGATCCACAACTAGAACAAACCCAAAGTGATAAGGTAAGATTATGTAACACCAAAATATATATTAAATTGGAGTTTTGAAATATTGACACATTTTATGTCTAAAATGTGGAGAGGAAAATCTTTCATAATAGTTTTACAAAAGCTCTATAGCCTTTTTGTTTGATATCTCAACATTTTCTTGATATCAGTAATGTAGAGCTACAAACTCATTTTAAAAGCTGCATAACATCCTATTGGGGAGATGACCCAATATCTTATTAACAACATAATTTTGACATTTTCATTAAATCCAAATTTTTATTATTGTAAATAATTCTCCTTCCAGGTTACATTATCTTTAACATATTGTAAAGGGAACTCAAGACAATCTGTACTCTTCAAGAATCTGGGGAGCATCCTGAGAGCAAAGCAATAAATGTACTGTTTTTCATATTATCATGCTTCTTCAGTGGTCAGCAAAGAGTAAGTGCCTGAAATTGTAGAATGAATACCACAATTACACTTCTGTTGTTGGCTCAATACATACTAAAATTAAAGGAGAATTTTTAAGATGTGGACTTTACCTATCTTTAAAATTCTATTTTGACTTGGATCCTCCAAAAAAACAGAAACCTGAAATAGTTCAATACTCTTTCTGATATCTAAGATTTGATTTAGTAACATGTTTTTAGCTCACTGTAGTTTATCAAGACAGCTGGACTATGAACATACTTTCTGGTGCCAATAAAGACGGACAATATTATGAGGGAAGCTGTATGTCTTGGTCTTTGAAATAATTCCCCTCCCCTGCCACCTCCCCTTCCTCTTCCTCCTACTTCTTCCTCTTTTTAAATTTTTTTGGGGGAGGGGACTGGGAATTGAATTCCAGGACCTTTGCATAGTAGGCAAGCACTGGATGAGACATTTCCCGGAGCCCCTACAATTCTCTGTTTATTTATTCAATAAATACATGAGGTAAAATCTCCAAGTCTCATATTTCACTATATTGTATTGTTTCAAGCTTTTTATTCTTATTTTACTATCAATTCCAAGAGGTTAACTTTGTTTTAATACATGAAAGTATATCTGCAAGGAAAAACTTTAAATGCATTGAAGTAAGTACAAACATTCGGGGAGAAAAGATATTTTGAAAAGAAATCTCACATACTGGACCTGGGCAAGAGTCTTAATACACACCTGAGGTCAAACCAATGAAACACTTTATCAAATTGTTCCTTGGTCAGATGTGATCTATTCTCCCCTGCCCAGTGTGATTTTTAGCTCAAATGGCCTATTAGCCAAAAAAACTTCAGCCAGCCAGCCAGTGTGTCCTATAGCCTGTCTTCTGGCCTCTTTTCCCCTGAACTCTATAGGTAAGCAGCCACAGTGAGTCCCCCAAATTGAACACTTTTTATCTCTTAGTAACCAAGAATAAGCCCTTAGTGCAGCATCTAAATTCATCACCATGCGGCCTCGCTAAAAAGGACTGGAAAGTTCCATATAACTAGGAGTGGACTGAAGCATACAGGAGAAAATCAATAGTCTCAGAAGGCTAGTCCTGCTAACGCAGCCCTGTAAAACGATTCCATGCCTCCCCAGCAAAAGTATCTATCCATTTTTCACACCCTCCACAGAAGCTCCAAAGTCCATTTCCACACATTCTTTAATAGATGGAGAACCCTGGAAAAATCACCACGTTTTCCCTTTCACCCTAGTAACTTACAGGTGCACTTTCTAGTTTCAAACTGAGGATTGCTTTGAAAGGGAGAAATTTCCATAAAGAGGAAGCAATCCAAAGTGATGTGTGCTGCAGGGGAGAGGTCAACAATTTAGCTTCCGTTCTTGCTGGGATATGGAACAGAGAGAGAACAAGTGACCCCATGTATGCACCCATCTTTGTAACCTCAAATTCCACGGAATAAAATCTTTTGGGGTCACCTCCTCAAGGTGCTGTTCAACTCTCAGTAGCTCAAAGTCCCCTACATGGGATCTTCCTGATATGTCTGTCTCTTAAAGAGGCAAATCCAATGAACAACAATATAAAAAATATATATTGGGGGTTGAAACCAGGGCCTCCTCGCACATGCCAGGCAAGTGCTTTACCACTAAGATGCACCCAGCCTCTTTCTTATTTTTTATTTTGAGACAGAGTCTTGCCAACCTATGCTGGCTGTCTCTTGTCCTTGAACTCACAATCCTCCTACCTCAGCCTCCCATGTTGTGATTACAGGTGTTCATCACCACGCCCAACTAAAGTCCAGCTTTGAGGGTGACTACAATTATGCAGAAGATTTAAAAAAAAAAACAAGAAGACTCCTTGCCAGGTGTGGTGGGGCATGCCTGTATTCTCAGGGCTACTGGTGACAAGTTTAAGGCCAAAGGCAGCCTGTGTTAGAGAGACATTGTCTCAATGTCTCAAATGTAAAGTAAAAAATGGGCTGGGGTCCAGCTCAGTGATAGAGACTTGTAAGGCCCTGGGTTTAACCCCTAAGTATATTAAAAAAAAAAAAAAAAAAAAAAAAAAAAAAAAAAAAAAAAAAAAAAAAAAAAAAAAAAAAAAAAAAAAAACTACTAAACAAACAAAAAACCAATCCTCTTCAGTTATCATTTTAGCTAACATACCAGGATTCCTGGGAGGAGAGAAAGAAGACAGTGCATATATAACCAGGCCGACATTTTCATGTGCTCATTTTACTTTTTACCTCTTTTTATTTGTTTTTCATATGTACATACTTAACATCACTGAAAATGCAGTGTATTTTAAGATATCCTCTCCTGGGTTTAAATTGCCTCTAAGGTATGGCTGTCAGATACATATTGAAAATTATGAAATGAATGGATTAGCAAGAAAAGTCCATTTGAACTCTCAAAGAGTTCTTATCTGTTTCAACATTAACATGGACAAATAAAATAAGCATGGGGAAATTGGTTGGATCTAAATAAAATCTTGGCCTTCTAGAGAAGGAAGGGGCAAAATAGTTGGTGGCCAGAATGAATTTGATATTAATAAATAACACCTAAAACATATATGTATGAACTTGAATTTTGTTTTGTTTTGTTTTGTGCAGTACTGGGGTTGTTGAACCCAGCACCTCATGCATACTTTATAAGTGCTATACCACTGAGCTGCACCCCTCATGCCCTTTTTAGTTTCTTATCTTGAGACAGGGTTTCACTAAATTATAGAGGCTGCCTCTGGCCTCAAATCTGCAATCCTCCTGCCTCTGCCTCCTGAGTCACTGGGATTATAAGCAAACACCACTGAACCCAGCCTTGAATTACTATGTTATTTACAATCCTTCCAATTCTATGTTTTCTACAGCGATTGCACCCTAGCATCCAATGCCATCTGATCTCAAAGCTACGCAGTGTCAGCCTGGTTAGTTCTTGGATGGGAGGCTGCCTGGGAGTAACCAGGTGCTGCCAGCTAGGGAGAAGAACATGGCAATCTACTCCTGAAATAATCTGCCATGGAAAACCCTAAGAATAGAAAAGAAACACTGACAATAGTGCTGGGCATGGCACAGTGTCAGGGAGTGTTTTGTTCTGTTATATATAGGGTTGCTATGAGTTGGACCTGACTCAACATCATCTAACAACAACAAATTCCATATTAACTGCCAATAGTAAGATATTTTACAGGCCTTCAGACAAAAAAAAATTATTATGTGTTAGATTCAGCCATTGAAAATCCTGTAAGGGTCACTATGAGCCAGACACGACTTGACGGCACCTAACAACAACAACAAGATTCTGCTCTATGAATCTTTCAGTGTAATTGTTGCTGAGCATGACAAATGGAAAGTCACTGTCATTATTCATATATTTTCTTTTCCATAGATGGAATTGTTGGTTGAAACAGAAATAGGCAATCGGCCCTTGTGAGGAGAGTCTGAAACACGGTTTTTGGAACCAGTGGACTGGGTCATACAAACCACATCCCCAAGATCCCCATGAAATTCTACCTGTACTTCTTTGGCAAAGCCATGTATGCAGTCATTCATTCTACAGGTGGCAAAGAAGCATCAGGGATTCCAAGTCTGATGTGCTGAAGAGTCTGTTGTTGTTGTTGTTGTTGTTGTTGTTGTTGTTGTTAGGTGCCGTCGAGTCGGTATCCGACTCATAGTGACCCTCTGTTCAACAGGAGAAACACTATTGTCAGTGCTTCTCTGCTATTCATAGGGTTTTCAATGGCAGATTGACTTTTGGGAGGGGGTTGCCAGGTCCTTCTCCCAAGCCTACAGCTTCTGGTGTTCCCAGGTGGTCTCCCATCCAGGTACTAACCAGGCCCAACCCTGCTTAGCTTCCGAGATCTGACGGCATCGGATGCCACAGGGCTACCGCTGCAGGCAAAGAGTCTGTAAATGAATCATTTTCCCCTGTAATTCTTTGGAGTAAGAAGGCTCTAACTTCAAACCTATAAAGTTACAATATGACTTAACTTCTGAAGCTTACACCTCAACTAAGACCATCATTCAGAAACTAACAGTACATTCCACCCATGCCCCGAATCAAATCACCTGTGGTTAGGATTAAACCACTCAACACAAATTAATCACCGTTTTGCAAACTCTGCACTTGATGTCACACAAAGAAGATTGGTAACCTACTAATGAAAGGTTAATGGGAAGAATAAGTGTATTGTATTTCTGCCACTCAGTATTATTGGTTCAAAATGGAAGATGTAATTCTAAAGAATACCAGTATTTGTTGTGAAGTGTACAATCCAACCAGGCAAGGTTTCCGTGTAGCATTCTTATTTATAGATCTGATTTCCTAACCCACAGGTTAGAGATCAGGTTAGTGAAAGAAGGAAAAATCCTTCAGCAGTTTTATCTCTAGATATGTGATTTACCTACTGTATTCCCCAGTTCATGTATGATAGCTATAAATGAAGTTACCATTATGAAAATACTTTAGCATGTCAGGTATTGTGCTATTTTCCATGAATTTCCTCAATTATTAATTCTCATAGGAATTTTCTAAAATGCTAGCTACAAACTTCATTTTGTAAGTGAGGAAGCTTGGATGTAAAAAATAAAAATAAGTAACTTAAAATAACATGGAGGTATGACTATACACCAATGGTAATGGCCTAAATCCAGAACTCTGAGGACACCAAATTCTGGAGAGGAAATTTGCAGCAAGAACTCTCACTCATTGTTGATGGGAATACAAAATGACATACCTGCTTTGGAATACCATTCGGTAGTTTCTTAGAAAATTGAATCACAAAATGCAACAATAATACACCTTCACATTTTTTCAAAAGGAAAATCATATTCACAAAAAATCCATAAATACACACATTTTTACAGCAGCTTTATATATAAGGCCAAAACTTAGAAGCAACAAAGATACCTTCCAGCAAGTGAGCAGAAAACCTGTGATACATCTAGAAAGTGAAATCTTACTCAATCTGAAAAAGAAATCAGATATCAACCAATGACAGGACATAGAGGAAATTTATCAAATAAATAATACACAATATAAAAATGATACATACTATACGATTATGATGATATGATATTATGAAAAAAGAAAAAACTATATGCATGGTGAAAACAACTATGGAGATGGCTTCTTAGGGCTAGGCGAGAGGGAGAAGTGATTAGGTGGAGTACAGAGGATTTGGGGAGCAATAAAAATACCCTATATGATACTATCAAAGTAGATACCTGCCATTATAGATTCATCCAAGCTCACAGAATGTACAAGGCCAAGGATAATCTTGAATGTAACCTGAGGCCTTGTGTGATAATGATGTATCAGTGTAGGTTCCTTAGATGTAACAAATGAACTATTCTCATTGGGGGTGCTGATTGCTGAGGCATCTGTGTGTGTGTGCTGAGGCAGGAAATCTCTACATCTTCCTCTCAATTATGCTGCCAACCTCAAACTTCTCCAAAATTCTTTTCAAAATATTAAAGAAAGAAGGAAAGATACATAGATAGACAAACTATTCAAGTTGTAATGATAAGTATTATTAGTTTCATTTTTTTCTGAGTCGAAAATTATCTAATTTTCTTCTCAATATTCTGCTATGAAATGGTTATTATAATTTTTTTCTTGGATTAAGCAAGTTTTTGAGACCTTAATAAGCCATGAATAAATTCTTCAAGCCCCCATGTGTCTGTCAGTTTTTTCTGTGAGGGATGGCATGTCACTGTGATGCTAAAAGTATCTCAGTATCTCAGATACCCACAGAGTCACCCATAGTGGACAGGTTTCATCTGAGCTTTCAGACTAAGAGACTGTGGAGAAGGACCTGGCAGCTCACTCCCCACATAATTAGCCATTGAAAACCTTGTGAATAGCAGAGAGGAATGTGCTAGAAATGTAGTGCTGGAAAATGAGCCCCCCAGGATGAAAGGTATTCAAAAGATGACTGGGGTACTGGAATTGCCCCCTCAAAGTAGAGTTGACTTTAATGATGGGAATGAAGTAAAGCCCCTGGGACCTCCTTTGGCTGATGTGGCATGCCACAAAAAAGAAGAAACACAGTGGCTACAACAATGGGTCCAACATAAAAAGATAGTGTGCATAGCATAATGTGGAGTAGTGTTTCAGTCTGTTGTACATAGGGTTAGTAGGAGTCAGACCTGACTAAAAAGCACTTAACAACAACAACAACAAATTCAAGAGCCTGAGTTACAAAAAGAACAGAACAGAATCAGGCCAAAAACCAAATTTATGGTAATTTTCAAATACTGAATATGATTTTAAAGGTTTACTATGTTTAAATAAAATATTTAATCAATGGTACAAGATATTAATAGACCTGAAATGATTAAAAATTATCAGTGTCTTTTTTCCCCGATAGTGGTCATTTTTTTCTCTCCTTTCAAGTTTTGACCATCAAGGAAAACTATTTTCTCTTGCATAGCATTACTTAGTTAAAAATCAAAATCTTCAAATATATGTAAAAATAGAATAACATAATAAATCACTATTTTCCCATTAACAATACTTAATAGTGACCAATTTATGGGCACTCTCGTTTATTTGTAGCCCTTCTCCCACTTCCCCTCCTTCCCTACTGGATGTCTACAAGTAAATTCTTATTGATGTTGTTGTTAGGTGCTATCAAGTCATGTCCAACTCATAGTGACCTTCATGGTTTTTAATGGCTGACTGTTTCGGGATTGCCTCAGGAGCAGATTGCCACATCCTTCTCCCATTTTTGTGGTGCTGGGATTTAGCTCAGTTGGTAGAGCACTGCGCTGCAGTCTCTGAGGTCCTGAATTCAATTTCCAGCACTGCAAAAATTGGAGGACATGGCAATCCATTCCCAAGGCAATCCTGAAACAATCAGCAATTGAAAACCCCATGAGGGTCACTATAAGTCTATGAGTCAGACACGACTCCATGGCACCTAGCAACAACAACAATATTGAATATTGTATATGCTGTTATTTTTGGGTGCCATCAAGTTGAGTCCAACTAATTGTGATCCTATGTACAGAAGAACAAAACACTCCCCGATTCTGTGCCAGGGACACAATCTTATTTATGTTTAAGCTCATTGTTGCAGACACTGTGTCAATCCATCTAGTAGAGGGTCTTCCTTTTTTTCATTGACCTGCCACTCGCCCAAACATGATGTCTTTCTCCAGGGATTGGTCCCACCTGATTACATGTCCAAAATATGTAAGACACAGTCTAGCCATCTTTGTTTCCAAGAAGCACTCTGGTTGCACTTCTTCTAGGATGGATCTGTTGGTTCTTTTGGAAGCCCGTGGTATATTCAGTACTGGTCTCCAGCACCATAATTCAAAATCATCAATTCTTCTCCTCTCTCCCTTGTTCAATGTCCAGCTTTCACAACCATATGATGTGACTCAAAATACCATGGCATGGGTCAGGCACACCTTCGTCTTCAATGTGACACCTTTACTTTTCAATACCTCAAAGAGGTGTTTTGCTACAGCTTTTTCCAAAGCAATGCATCTTTTGATTTCTTCACTGCTGCTTCCACAGGTGTTGATTGTACAACCAAAAAAAGCAAAAAATTTTTAAAAAAATCTTTTCTCCATTTATTGTTAAGTTAAATACTGACCCAGATGTAAGGAGTTTTGTTTTGTTGATGTTGAGTCAAAATCTTTACTGAAGGTCATATTCTTTGATCTTCATCAGTAAATGTTTCAAATCCTCTTCATTTTCAACAAGGAGAGTTGTGTCATCTGCATAACACAGGTTGTTGTCTTCCTCCAATCCTGATGCCTCATTCTTCTTCATAAAGTCCAGCTTCTCTATTTGCTCAGCATAGAAACTGAAGAGATATGGTAAATGGATAGAGCCCTGAAACATACCTTTCTTGATTTTAAACCAACCAGTGTTTCCTTGTTAAGAAAAATATAATATTTGTCTTTTTTGATGCTAGCTATCATTTATAATTACTGGCTAGATCCATGATTTTGTAAGAGTGTTTCAAAAGTAATAATGTTTCAATTTTGTCATTCTTTTTTCATTAATTAAAAGTACCTATAAGCAGAAATTTCTCTTGTCAACATTTGACTTTCCTGAGACATAATCCATTAAAAAAAGATAGAATAAATGATTGATTCTATTTCTCCATCTTCCAGTTTTCAAAAGAATGCATTGGATCCCTAACATTCTTCATGAATGTCCAGTAACATATTTTAAATTAATAGTATTATTAACTCATGGATTAAAACATATGTGATATATTTTAATCTGGTGTATTTAATTTTCTGATTGAGTCTCAATTTTTCATATTTTTGGTCTGTGGTAACTTATTCACTGAGACTCCTCTGAGTCATTTGATGGCTCTCTGATAGCATTTTAAATCTCTGCTTGTAGTAAAAGAAGCTGAAGTTTGAAGCTCATCTTATAGGATAGTCAACCTTAAACCTGGCTTTTGATCTGTTTACATTCTCTTGCCATTACAATAATGCTTAAGTAGAAAGCTTTGTGCACATGTTTTACATTGCTTGATGAGGCTATTTTGATAAAGACAAAAGTAAAGCTTATATTGATAAAATATATACTAATTAAAATTTAAAAATCAATATGAGTAAAAAATAGGTAAGCATTTCTGAAGACAGAACTTGTGACTTGAGATATAAAAAACATCCATAGTGGAGCAAAGAGCCAAAGAAAGAATAAAGAAATAGAGAATAGATTGAAAACTTATCTTTGTGATGGGAACTGCAGAAGGAGACAATAAGAAAATAAATTTCTGGATAAAAGCAACATAAGAAGAGTTAGCAGCTGAAAATAGTCAAAACTGATGAAACATGAATCATCAAAGTCAGTAAACAAATACCATATAATTAGATTAAAAGAAGTCCTTGCTAGACACATTATGGTAGATTGCAAGCAACAAAAACAAGATGATCTGAAGAGATTGAAGAAATACAAGCTACATAGGAAACACATTTTCTTAACACCTGCTTTCCCAATGGCAATAGTGAAAACTAAAAGTAAAATGAAATAATTATGTTCAAAAAATTGACAAAAAGAAAAACAATCAAGTTAAAATTAAATACTGAAGAAAACTATCCTTCCAAACTGAAGAAAAAATAAAAATATTTTATCTAAAAAATTTCCTGAGGAATTTTATGACCAATTGACCCTCATGAGAAAAGAAAATCTAAAAGATATACTTTGCAAAAAGGAAAATGATCCCAGGAGAAAAGTCTAATACACAATGGGCAATGGAAGGCAAAAAAATAACTGTAAAACTATGGATAAATGTCAGTGTGGATATGCACAATAATAATAATAATAATAATAATAACAACAACAACAGTATATAATTTCTGAGATTAATAACATAAAATCACATTAAAATACTAGATAAAAGTACAATAATATTTGTGAAATGGATTATTTGAGTTAAAGCCTTCTAACTAAAGTATTTGCTTTGATAGGAAGGAGAGTAAAGCTTTTAACTAGTTTTAGAATGAAGTGGGCATATTAAAATTTCTAGAGTAACCATTAATAGCATAAACATAGAGACTATAACTTCTAAATAAGTAGAAAATTGGAAAAGAAAGAAATTATTTAATCTTAAATTAAACAAGAAAGAGTAAAAATGAAGAGAAAATGTATTAAATCCAAAGACGATGATCTGGATGAAATAAAATTAGGAATCCAAATAATTTTAACAGGTTAAGCTTCTTTATTAGAAAGAAAATATTTTCAAAATATTCTAGATGTGTTTCTATATTGCTTCCAAAAGACTAAAGACACACAGATATCCTAAAAACAGAAAAAGTTGAAAATGATGGTAAATTATTTGTGAGACAAATACTAACTAAAATTAGGTTACTATCATTTTCAGATAAATTAAGCCTCAGGCAAAAGGCAGTATTAAAGATAAGGGATACAACTCACTAAAACATATACAAACTTGAAATCTGTTATCACTAAAATAATATTGTTTCAATATTCATAAAGCAAAAGTTGAAAGAACTACAGGGAAAAAATTATAAATTCAACATAATTATGGATGACTCAAATAAAAACAATACTAGGTAATATCGAAAAAATTGGAACCACACAATTAACAAGATGATTAATAGATTTGTATAAAATTATGTATCCAATATTATGAAATACAGTCTTCTTGTGCATAAAGGGATATTTATGGGAATTGTCCACATACTAAGCCATGAGACCAATGATACAGACACATAGCAAAAGAATCAGAAAGAGCATAGACCATGTTTTCTAAGTAAAATGCAAATAATTTAAAATTTAAAAACTAAGTTAGATTTTGTAAAAGTCACTTCAAGGAAGAAATCTTAAGGAAAACTAGAAAGTACTTTAAAATGAATAATAAAAACATTGCATATTAAAATTCATGAATATAAAGTCTTTAAAGAAAGACGTCTTCAGGTTTACACCTGAAAACTTAAAAAACCTAAAAGATACTTGGCTATGCATCCAATTACAAAGTTAAAATAACAGAATAAATTCAAAAATATAGCAGAAGAATGGAGATTTTTTTAAATAGTAAAAAGTAATGAAATACAAAAAACACAGTATAATAGAGAGGCTCAATAAAACCAAAAGTTTGTTCTTTAAAGAAACTAAATCATCTTTGTTGTTGTTGGTGTTGGTGTTGTTGTTAGGTGCTGTCGAGTTGGGTCCGACTCATAGGGGCTCTCATAGGATTTTCAATGGCTGACTGTTTTGGGAGTGGACTGCAACATCCTTCTTACATTTTTGTGATGCTGGGGATCAAATCCAGGTGCTCAGAGAACATGGAACAGCACCTGACCAACACTGCTAAACCCTAGCCCTAAAATCATCTCTAACAAGATTAATTGAAGGGAGAAATGGCATAATACTGTTGTTGTTGTTAGGTGCTGTAGAGTCGGTAGCGACCTTGTATACAACAGGTGAAACACTATTGTCAGTGCTTCTCTGCTGTTCATAGGGTTTTCAATGGCAGATTGATTTTTGGGAGTGGGTTGCCAGGTCCTTCTCCCAAGCCTACAGCACCTGGTGTTCCCAGGTGGTCTCCCATCCAAGTACTAACCAGGCCCGACCCTGCTTAGCTTCCGTGATCTGACGGGATCGGATGCCACAGGGCTTCGGCTGCAGGTATAAGTAATACTAGATATTAACAAATTAGAAAAAAGTCAGAAATTATATTATACATGTATATACATATATACATAGATATACATATATATGTGTGTGTGTATGTATATGTATATATATTGTTGTTGTTAGGTGCCATCAAGTCTTGTCTGACTCATAGGGACCCTCACAGGGTTTTCAATGGCAGATTGTTTTGGGATTGCCTTGGGAGTGAGTTGCCAAGTCCTTCTCCCAGTTTTGCAGTACTGGTAGTTAAACTCGGGACCTCAGAGACTGCAGAGCGGCACTCCACATGTATATATATATATGTATGTGTGTATATATATATGTGTGTGTGTGTATATATATACATATATATACATGTGTATACATGCATATATATGTGTATATGTGTACATGTATATGTGTGTATACATATATATGTTGTTTGGTGCCGTTGAGTTGGTATCTGACTCAGAGCAACCCTGCATACAACAAGCGAAACACTATTGTCAGTGCTTCTCTACTGTTCATAGGGTTTTCAATGGCAGATTGATTTTTGGGGGAGTGGGTTGCCAGGTCCATCTCCCAAGCCTTCAGCACCTGGTGTTCCCAGGTAGTCTCCCATCCAAGTAGTAACTAGGCCCAACCCTGCTTAGCTTCTGAGATCTGAAGGGATCAGATGCCACAGGACTACGGCTGACGGTACACACACATACACACACCTGCATAAAAAAGTATCTTTGCCAATAGACTTAGAGTATTAGAAAAACAGAAAATTTCCTAGGAAAAAATATAACTTACCAACACTGAAAAGAAATTGCAAGTTGAATGGTCTATAAACATCAAGATATGGATCAGGAAGTAACCGTTCTACAAATAAAAGACCAAGTATAAAGAATTTTATAGACCTTTCAAGAAACAATTCCAATTTAATATGTTTTTCCAGAAAATAGAAGTAGAAGAAAAGCACCCAAAATCATTTTAGAAAGCAACTGTAAAATGATCCCCCATTAAATAGTAACATTACAAAAAAAATAAGGTATATTCACTTATGAGCATAGATGCAATATTGTATTTGTATATATATAAAAACAATTGTGTATATAGTTCATAAGTAAATGTTAATTAATGTGAGAAAACTGATTAATTTAAATCACCACTTTAATAAGTTAAGGATGACACAATGATACAGAACTATAGTTCATAATCCTACGTACTGAAAATTTGCTAGGAGAATAGCTTTCAGGTGTTCTTACATACATACACACACATACACACAAACACACAGAGTATAACCATGGAAGATAATGAATAGACTAATTTGCTTAACTGTAATTATAATTTCACTGCATATACATATATCAAAACATCAGGTTGTACATTTTACACATACATACAAAAAAGATAACTAACAAGATGATCTTTGAAAAGATACAGAAAGAGTATCTGTTACAATTTCACAAGTGTTTTTAATTAAAAGAAAAATCTCCCTAGCAAATTTAAAAAAGCAACCTCCATTTAACCTTTTCCAGGTAATCTACCAAAGTTTTGAAGCAATCATCAAACCAAGGACTCTAGCAAAGAGTTATAAAGAAGCAAGGAGCAAATCACAAAGTGGAAAGGACTCCACCTGTTACAACTGCTTTACAATGTTACACCCAAGATCACAGCCAGAATGACCAGGAATGAAAGGACAGAGCAGAAACAACTCATGATCCCAGACGACACATCTGATGTTCTTAGATGTTTACTTAAGAACGAACAAAGATTCTGTCCACAAGTTATTGATAGTAACAACAGAGTTTTTCAGGTTTACATGGTAAAACCAATATACAGTAGAGATTGTGGGCTGGAATGTAGTTCAGTGGTAGGCAACCAACCTGTGAGTTTGATCCCCAGAACTGCAACCACTAAATAAAATTCACCCACAAAAAAAATACAAATTAAAACAATTATCTCACTTATTTATCATTGCATAAACAGAGTTCCATGACATTGATGATGATGATTTTGCCTTTTGGGTTTTCTTTCTTTTCTTTTCTTTTTTAATTCTTAAACTCATTAGTATAAAGGAACTTTTACGGCACAAGGGAGAATTCAGGAATAGTGTAGCCTGCGATCTACCCTGGAGTCAGGAGTTGTTATTAGTGTCATCGTTGGTGGAACTTACCATTCCTTTTCACACCAAGTACTTTGATATATTGAAAGATATGTGCAAAGAGAAATCATTAACTCCTGAAGATACAAATATACCATGGTGCCTAGCAAATGTGCAAACATCTTCTGAGACATTATCTATGGATTACTTTTTGAAGTTAAATTGAATTATAATAGTAACCACTTTGAGCACCTCTTATAATTGCAGAAGTCAAATATTACTTTTATTTATCTTTTGTTAGCAGTATATATTGAGTACTATAATTTTAATACTTAGTGGCACCCTCTGATCTACTTGTTGAACAATAACTCCCATTTCTCCTAAGTATTAGGAAATACTTGCTAGTAATAGCCTTAGCTTTTTGATAATTTTAATATCATATAGCCTTACCAAGTTGTCAAAACAAACTAATGCACTCGCTAAGATAATTTTGTTGTTGTTGTTGTCAGGTGCTGTCGCGTCGGTATCCGACTTATAGCGACCCTCTGTACAACAGGGGAAACACTATTGTCAGTGCTTCTCTGCTGTTCATAGGGTTTTCAATGGCAGATTGATTTTTGGGAGGGGGTTGCCAGGTCCTTTTCCCAAGCCTACAGCTTCTGGTGTTCCCAGGCGGTCTCCTATCCAGGTACTAACCAGGCCCAACCCTGCTTAGCTTCCGAGATCTGACGGGATTGGATGCCACAGGGCTACAGCTGCAGGCAAGATAATTTAGTGTTGTAGATATGAAACAAAGTGGAAGGAATCAAGAAGAGCATGACTTGCTTATTTTTAAAATACCAAAGAGAATAAAGTACCTGAGAAAAATTGAGATTATTATATATTGAAGTGAATTTAAAGCCTACAGAATGAGGGTCTAAGATAGGTCTCCTTACCATTAAGTCTAGAAATGTGGTTATATAAATAAGAATCATTGACAAGGTATCCCTGGGTGCAAATCACATGATTGTTGTTAGGTGCTGTCAAGTTGGTGTCCAACCCATAACAATCCTATGTACTACAGATGAAACACTGTTGTCAGTGCTTCTCTGCTACTCATAGGAATTTCAATGGCTGATTGTTTTTTGAGAGTGGATTACCAACTCCCTCTCCCAAGCCTACAGCTCCTGGTGTTCCCAGGTGGTCTCCCATCCAAGTACTAACCAAGCGCGACCCTACATAGCTTCTGAGATCTGACAGGATCCGACGCCACAGTGGTACAGCTGCCATGTGACTGTAGGAACCCAATAATCCCAAAGAGAAATATTAGGACAAAAGATTACCAGATAGACAGCAGGGTTGCAGGTGGAGGGAGAGAGCAAATGAAGGGAACATACTGAAGGCAGACTTTCTGCAAACCTAGTAGATTCTGATCCTGTGATGCGACAAGATGTTGGACATAGAATGTGATACTTTGACTTTTAACTGCTTAACCATTTTCTTCCTCACTTTTCACCCTTCCTATCTTCCTTCTGTGCTCTAGCATTGCAAACCTCATAAAAATATTTTGCAAATCATTCCAAGGAGTTGAAATAGCTAGCAAAACAAATGTCAAGAAACTGAAATTTTCTAATCTGATAAAATAAAATATTGAATATAGCCTACTGTCAGGATGAGTTGTCACTTTTAGGAACTAAGAAAAGGATTCATGAAAAGATGCTAAAAATCTACACAGAACATGGCATTTGATTAACAAGTTCAGTGAAATCAGTCCAGCAAATCACAGGAGAGATTTATTTTTAATTCAACTTCATTCACTTCCTTTGATTCAAATAACCAATATTTATGTAACAGAAATTTCCAATTACCTATTAAAAATTGGTTTCTTATGTTTTATATGAGAGATTATGCATGGAAAGACTATTGAGCAAGCGTTTTCAACACATTTTGCAGAGCATTTCCTCTTTCTGGATAGTGAACATATTCATCCACATATTTGCAAATTTCTGGATGGGAGGTATTATTGGGGAAAATAAACAGACTATTCTTATGCTCAGAGAAGGCATTTTTGAGTACACATGTTCTGAGGAGACACTTATAAATTACAAAGAATGAACTACCAGGAGAAATCATTTTAAATGAAAAGCAGGGATTGAGAGAAAAGTCGGAGAGAACAGCAGTTTGGTGGGAGAGAAAGAACAAAAAAAAAGAGAAAGAGGAAGAATAAATGCGTGAAGAGATTTGAACATGTGCTTCACAAAATAATATACATAGATGGCAAAAATACATCAAAAGATGCTCACTCATGTTAATCATCAGGAAAACACTAATATAAACAGCAATGGGTTACTACTCTGCATCCATAGAATGCCTAAATGGAGAACCAAATGTTGGTAAGTATGTGGACAAACTATACCTCACATACACTCCTGGTAGGAACATGAAGTGATATGGTGATTTAAAAAAATACTCTGACAGTTTATTATGACATTAAACAAATGACTTAGTATTTCCCTTCAGAGGTATACAAGTCCAAGAAAAATGAGCACATATATCCATAAAATGAGTTGTACAGAGTTTTAGTCAGCTTTCTGTCACTATGGAAATATATCTAAGATAATCAACTTCTAAGGAACACAGGTTTATTTTGGTCCATGGTTTCAGAGGTTTGGTGGTTGTTGTTAGGTGCCCTCCAGTTGGGTCTGACTCATAGGGTGTCAATGGCTGATTTGGGGGGATTGTTTCAGGAGTGGGCTGCCAAGTTCTTCTTCCATGTTTTGTGGTACAGGGGGATCAAACCTAGGGCCTCCAGAAAGCACAGAGCAGCACACTACCAACTGAGCTAATCCCCAGTTTTTGTCCATGCTTCCTTAGCTTACTTAGCGTGCTTACTTAGCTCTGTTGCTTTGGGCCTGTTGCAGCAAAGTACTTCATAGCAGGAGCATGTGACAGAGGAGTGCTGTTCACCTCATGGTGGAAAGGAAACAAAGAGAGAGATAGGAAAGGGGTGAGTCCCAGTGTCACCTTCAAGGGTACACATCCAATGGCTTAATTTTCTTCCACTAGGACCCATCTCCTAAAGGTGCCATCACTTCCCAATAGTGCCACAGGATAGGGAGCAGACTTTCAACACATAGGTCTTTGGGAGACATCCAAGATTCAAACTATTACATATACTAATATTAATAGCAACTTTATTCATCATAGATTAGAACTAGAAACAACTCAAATCACCATGAACCAGTGAAAAATAAACAATTTCATGCAATGGAACGCTACTGATTAGTAAAGATGAATCAGCTGATATTGGCACATACAAAAACATTCTGGAAATAAGATGCAAAAGCAAATATACCATACTATAGAAAATGCAAAGTAATCTATATTTGCGTAAAATAGATCATTGATTGCCTAGGGTCTGAGGTGGGGTGCAGTATTGACTGAAAAGAGCATTAGGAAACCTTTGGCATGATGAAAATATTCATCTTGACTGGAAAGATGGCTAAATAAATGTTTACCTTTGTTAAAACTCATCCAAGTTTATACTTAAAATGGGTAAATTTTATTGAATGAATGATACCTGAAAAAAAGGATTCTACGCATACATACAGGTATACACAGAGGATATCTGGAAAGAATGGTGAGAGAACTAGAAGAGAAGCATAATTAGTCTTAGAAAATGTATCAGAGTTAGTGGTAGGTATAAAAATTGCCTTAGCATTTCAGGTAAGGTAGAAGTCTGTGTTTTAGATAAGGAGGAAGCCAGGTCTTGGCTATGACATTGACCTGAGAGGTCATTGCCAATGTAGCACTACACAGTTTTATCCCCAGTTGTTCCGATCCATTATTTTATTCATGACTCAGGTCTTTCAGATTTAATATTTTATGATTCTGTGTTATGAAATAATGTATTGAAATTTATTTATCACACCTTTAGAAGTTTTATAACTACAAAAGACAGCTAGCTCATTCTTTGGATGACAGATTCCGGATTCAAAATCATTTTGACATACAGTAACACTAGACTGAAACCAACAAGATTAAGACAAATCACTTGAATTTTGTTCTAAAAATTCACTTGTGCAAGCATGGTGCTGGTATAATCTGGCTTCCTTTAAGAAAAAAATATATTTTTCAAAGCGAGGGACTTTCTGATAGGCTATCTATGTGTATTATTCCATTTATATAAAACTCCAGAAAATGCAAACTAATCTATAGTGATGTAAAGTAGATCAATCTTTGCTTGGGGTTGGAGGTTAAGGGGCCATTGGAAAGATGTATTAGAGAACATTTGAAGTGGTTATTGTATCTGATTTATTGCAAAATGAGTAAGCCAGATTGTCAAAAAATTGCTAAAAGTTCCCTGCAACATTGTATTACACAAGGAGAAGTAGATCCGGAATACTGTAAATAGCAACCTCATAATACATTAGAGGGATGGGATTTAGCTCAGTTGGTAGAGTGCTGCGCTGCAGTCTCTGAGGTCCTGAGTTCAATTCCCAGCACCACAAAAAAATGGGAGAAGGGCCTGGCAATCCACTCCCAAGGCAATCCCAAAACAGTCAGCCATTGAAAACCCTATGAGGGTTGCTATGAGTCAGATACCCACTCAACGGCACCTAAAAACAACAACAACAATACATTAGAACTGGGAACAACTCAAATCACCATGACCAAGTGGAAAAATAAAAACATTCATAAAATGGATCACTACTAACTAATAAAAATTAATCAGCTGTTACTGGCACACACAAAAACATTCTGTGTGATGTTCTGTTCTAGTGAGACATCTAAAACATTGTGCTTAATTACTAATGATAGATTATAAAGAGAATACTTTAAAAAGGTAGAGAAATCTAAAAATATTCCCCCAAATATATCAGAGATTAAGATAGTAAGTAAAGAAAGTCATAGTACTTTCCAAATACTTGAAGCACTGGAATATACAAAAGAAGGAAAATAGTGCCAGATCCTATGGTACATGTCTGTAATCCCAGCAATGTGGGAGGCTGAGACAGGAAGGTTGCAAGTTGAAGGCCAGTGGCAGCCTGCACAATTTAGGGAGTCTATCCCAAAATAAAAAATGAGAAATGGCTAGGGGTGCAGTTCAGTGGTAGAGCAGTTGCCTAGCATGTGTAAAGCCCTGGATTCCACCGCAATTAATGGAAAAAGAGAGAGGGAGGGAGAGAGGAGAGAGAGAGAGAGAGAGAGAGAGAGAGAGAGAGAAGGAGAAATAGAAAGTGAAAGTGGATTGTATTGACAATTAGGATCAATGCATATAAATTACAGAGGTAGAAATATCTTAAAATGAAGGGGTTGAATACATAAGTTAGTTCATAATGGCATGAAATCTCTCTTCATGTACCATGTAATCTGTCCATGGAAATAACTGAGTTAAGCATGCATGACCAAATTATAGAGATGTCACCTGAGAATCCTATTGTTAGGTGGGAAGTGGGAGTAGATGTCACTGATTATTGAAGTGACAGAATGGAATTTAACCTAGCCTTATTGGTTGAAAATATTTGAAGAGGCAAATAAAAAGGGCAAGGAGGGGAATAGATGAGTCAGGGAAAGATACAACATATATAATAGTGCAACAATGAGAAAAAAAATGATGTCTGGCATACCATTAGAGACCAATCTGACTAATAAATGTGGTGTTCTTCTTGGGGAACAATACCCAAATTAGCCTAGAAGAGTAAGAAGGACCTTGACATTACGACAGGCAATCTAATACTTGACTATAATGAGCCAAAGCTAGAAGGTGACACTTGAAAATACCTTTCAGAGTAGAATGCTTTGCTTCCCTGTTCTTACCATTAACAAAGGGAGGTAATTTAAGGCAAGACATCCTCAGAGTTTGCCCGTGAGATTCAAAGGGTAAAGTAGTTTTGTGAAGAATTAAAGAGGAGAAACTGGAAAA
The DNA here is from genome assembly GCA_007922755.1 of Pedetes capensis. Classification (NCBI taxonomy): domain Eukaryota; kingdom Metazoa; phylum Chordata; class Mammalia; order Rodentia; family Pedetidae; genus Pedetes; species Pedetes capensis. Next base: position 32,815 of record VMDO01012151.1, on the reverse strand, counting down.
TGTGAAGGAGAAAAAAAAAGACCAAAAAGACAGGGTTATTGTCACTTGGTTTTGTATGTATAAGGGAAAATTGCCTGACAGCCTAATAGAGAGAAGAACTATAGAAGATTAACAATCATAGCAACAATGGGGAAAGTAAGAAATGATCTTACGAAAAAGGCTGAATAGCTCAACTGTTTCTGTCTGTGCAACGAGCCCATGACCTGTGCTCCAGGCTCCAAGCTAACATTTCCTCTGAGTGAGAGAGTATACAAGCATATTTAAGATTCTTTTATTTGCTGTATTTATGACTCTCTGTATTTTCAAGATGAATGCATTCTCTGCTTCATTGAATGCACTAAAGCAGGTGAAAATTAAATGTTGACTTGGTCTGATTAAAATATAAATCTAAATGCATCATGGAGAAAGAACCAGAGAGTGAGAGGAGAGATTCATTAGGCATTTATATATAGAAATTTGGCTTCTAAATATCCTTCTAATGAGTTGGCCAAAGCCACCAAATCAATCAACCTAACAGTTTTACCTTAAACTACAGATTACATCCTATGCATTAAAAATTACAGAAACTAGAATTACCTACCAAAAGTAATTAAGTTCCTAAAGCCTAAGGCAAGAGGACAAAAAGCCCAAAATCTTTCTGACGTCTTTGTGATAGTAAAGCAAGTGTATATTTAAATGGCCAATTCATGTGTGCAAATACATGTAAAACTTCATTACTAGTTAGATCCAAAATAAGTCGAGCTGTGGTCTATCCAATGACTTGGTAAAATTTAAGAACATGAATACCGCTTATTGATAATGGGGGATTGGAAAACAGGCATACAGAAGAATAAGTTTTCCAACTTTCCAAAGTACAATCTAATATAGTATACATGTTTTTAATCAGTAATTTAACTTTAAGAAAATATTCTAAGATAAATGAGGAAAGACTGTGAAAAAGTATAAACATAAAATGTCTGAGGAAGCATTGCTTATTACAATATGGCACACAATTTAAATGCCTACTAACAGGGAACTTGCCTGCAGGAATACCACTATGGCGTCCAATCCCATCAGGTCTCAGAAGCTATGCAGGGTTGGGCCTGGTTAGTACTTGGATGGGAGAACACCTGGGAATATCAGGGGCTATTGAATTGGGAGAAAGACCTGGAAACCCACTCCCAAAAAACAATCAGCCATTGAAAACCCTATGAATATCAGAGAAGCACTAACAATATTATTTTACCTGTTATAGGTAAGGTCGCAGTGAGTCGAACACCGACATGATAGCACCTAACAACAATAACGACAACAGGGACCTAGATTATGTAAATGGATGTTTTTTCATAAAGTGAAACACTATATAGCTACTTAAAAGTATGAATTCCTTATTATATATCAACATGTGTTAATACGTTATATATTAAATAAAAATCAGATTTAAATATATATACAAAATACTATATATTTGTTGTTGTTGTTGTTGTTGTTGGGTGCCATCAAGTCAGGTCCAACTCATAGCAACCCTATGTACAACAGAGTAAAACACTCCCCAATTTGGTGCCAAGCACATGCTCTTTTTTATTTTTAAGCCCATTGTTGCAGGGCCTTCCTCTTTTTTGTTGACCTGCCACTCTCCCAAACATGATGTCTTTCTCCAGGGATTGGTCCTTCCTGACATGTCCAAAATATGTCAAATGCAGTGTAGCCATCCTTGTTTCCAAGGAGCACTCTGATTCCACTTCTTCTAGGACAGATCTGTTGGTTCTTTTTGCAGTCTGTGGTATATTCAATATTTGTCTCTAGCACCATAAATCAAAAGCATCAATTCTCCCATTTCCCTTATTCAGTGTCCAACTTTCACATCCATATGATGTGATTGAAAATACCATGGCATGAGTCAGACATACCTTATATTTAATTTAGATAAATAATCTATTTACGAAAAAGCCCACAAGGATGTTTTTAATTATTAAATATGTCTGAATGGGATTATGTAAAAGTTTTTTACTTTTTAGTCCATAAAGACAGGGTTTAACTTTGTTAATTATGATTCTGCTTTGTGATCAGCAAAATCAACTAAATAATTCAATGTAGTAGACGCTAATATTCCCTAAGTGAAGTTGTAATCATACAAGCAGGTGGCTGACGTAGAATGTGATGAAGATTTTCAGCATTGAAGAATTTAATCATCTTCAAAGTTGGATAATGGGGTGTGCCATCCACATACATGACAATGGCAAGTCACTGATTCTAAAAAAACAGTGAATCCTATGGTAATTGTGTAACCAACTATCCAGAAAGTGATGAACCACAAGATAGGACAAAAGACATAAAGAGGTGGCATGAATCTCACACAACAAGTTTATCTCAGGAAAAAAGTGATAGGAAGGAGAAAAAGATGTGGAGAGAACATCCACATCACTCGTGCGGTGGAGGGGGTGGGTGGCCTCCCAGATCAGCACAAATAGGGAAGACTTGTTCTTGACTAACAACTTAATCCTTGCAGAAAGCACAAAAGGAAAAGTATGGACTAGATGTGAAAATAAAGGGAGACAGAGCAGAGGGTAAAACAGAAATAAATGTTCACGATAAGACAATTTGTTTGAGTCTTGTCTTCTTTTCTGTCATGATTACATATAATGATGATAATGAGATTTCTATCATAAGGGAAAACCTACAGGCTACAGGGACAAGTGGAATAATGAATGACTTTTTAAAAAATTATTGAGTATATAGAGATGAAAAGGTCAAGGCATAAATATCTCCTAAAAGCTAGACAGGCTGGATTCTGTGCCTAGCTAGACAAATCATCACATACAGCCTTGCTACTCAGAGTGTGGTCCACAGACCATTAGCATTAGCATCAGCCGGGCATTAGCTTTCTGAAAATGCAAATTCTGAAACCCCGTCCCTGACCTTCTGAATCAGAATGTGCATTTTCACAAGTTCCCAGGCCATGCATGTTTAAGATAGAAGAATATTGCTCTATGATGTAAATACCCAACTACGCAAACTCAACAGGTGAATTAGAATTGGAGTTATAACCTGGAATTATGCATCAAGTTGCATCCTGGAGTGTCTATGTAACAGACCATTGAGCTGCTTACTAGCAGGAGTGTGTAAGGTTGGGGAAAATCAGTTCCTCTATCTTTAGAAAAAAAGTGGGAGAAGGTATAAAAGAAGATTCTACAAAAACTGGCCTGCAAGACTATGATTATGCACTCCAGGCACATTTGTGCCTGGGAGTGGGGAGAAGTGTGTCCCATTTAAGAGGGATGCTATGATTTGGGTGTGGTTGTCCCCCAAAGATTCCTGTGCTGGAAATTTGGTCTCAATGTAATGGTACTGAAAGGTGGTGGGGTCTAATGTGAGGTGATCAGGTCATGACTGACCTCATGCAAGGATTCACTCTGGCCTCTCCGAGTGGGTCAGGTCTTGCAGAAGTGGATTCGTTCTCAGAACAGTGGGTTTTTATGAAAGAGGAAACTAGGCCCCTCCCTCAGCCCTTGCTTCCCTTCTTTCCATATGACCTCTCAGTGTTGTATGCTTTCCAGCCACATGACACGGTCCACCATGAGCCTCTCACCAGAAGCTGATGTTAGCAATATGCTCTTGGTTCTCTGGAACTTTAAGTTAAATAAACCTCTTTTCCTTACAAAGTACCCAGCCTTGGGAATTTTGTAATAGAACACAACAGACTAAGACAAAGGAATTCTGATTTACAGAGAGAAGTATTAATCCGTACTTAGCACATGGACGTGAGTTGAATTAGACAGGCTTGGCTACTGTCAGGACACTGAGGGACCAGGAGGCCTAGAGCCCACAGATCAGTGACCGTGCCACTGAGAGAAAGCACTAAGGCAGACTTACTGAACTGTCTGGTGATTAATCCTATAGCTCTAGAGAGGAAAGTTCACACCACACTCTCCCAAACCCAGGACACAATTTACAAGAGAATTTCTAACAAGGCTATCAACCTGGGCAATGAGGGCAACGATGGGTGGGCTGCAGGGACAGGGTCTGGGCTCAAACCCACCTAAAATTTCCAAGAGGTCTGCTAGAGTCTGTCAGAGATTTGACCTCAGCCCACAAGAAACCACTCCAAATTCAGGGTTGTTGTTGTTAGGTGCCATCCAGGCAGGTCAAACTCATACTTTACCCTAAGTACAGCAGGACAAAACACTACCCAATACTGCCATGCACATGATCTTTTTATGTTTGAGCTTAATGTTGCAGCCACTGTGTTTCTTCTCATTTTGGGTTGAGCCACATTAGCAAATAGAGGTCCCAGGGGCTCTACTCCATTCCCATCATTAAGGTCAAATCTCCTTTGAGGAGGCAACACTTCCCCAGTCATTTCTTGAATGTTTTCCAGCCTGGGGCTTCATTTTCTGACACCATATTTGACAATGTTCCTCTGCTATTCTTTGGGTTTTCAATGGCTAATTGTTTCAGGAGTGGGCTATTGAGTTCTTCTCCCTAGCCCATCTTAGTCTGGAAGCTCAGTTGAAACCTGTCCACCATGGGTAGCCCTGCTGATATCTGAAACACCAGTGGCACAGCTTTCAGCATCATGGCAACACACAAGCCCTTACAGCACAACGGCCTGACAGTCATATGGGGTCCAAATTCAGGGTAGGTAGAGAGAAGTAGAGAAGGCTTCATGTGAGTAAGACCCCACCTGCAGAGAAGAGTGACTGATAATCCTGCAGATGCAGGAGAAAAAATGAATCAGCAAGGTCCACTTCTTCCTACCTCCTACTAAAGCATCCCTTTCTCAGAGAAATGTTTGAGAGAACCTACTTTCTGTGGAGAGTGAACTTGTGGAGGTGCGGGGAAACACAACTTTAGCCCTTTCAGATAATGCTCTAGAGTACACTATGTAGACAGTTACTCTACCTGCAGAGTAAATTGTAGCAATGAATTTGTCCCATATTATCTTCTTCACTCCTTCTTCTCCAGTCCCATCCTTATTTCCCTGTAGTTGAGAAATAAATCAAGATATGGTCATAGAAAGTGATTTATGATATGTTAGAACACAGAGGAGAGTGGTAGCTTAACCAGGAAACAGGTAGGAATCCTGTCACAATTAGACAACTAGGGGTATTATTTTATCCTCTGCTATTTTTGATGCCCACTCCCAGAGAGGGGCTGGGATTTAGCTCAGTTGGCAGAGCACTGCTCTGCAGTCTCTGAGGTCCAGAGTTCAATTCCCAGCACTGCAAAAATGGGAGAAGGACGTGGCAACCCACTCCCAAGGCAATCCTGAAACAATCTGCCATTGAAAACCCTATGAGGGTAGCTATCAGTCCGACTTGACTCAACGGCACCTAACAACAACAACAACAACTCCCAGAGATATACAGTGTTTACGTATGTGTGGACATACAATTTTGAATTAATTTAGTGAACATACTACTTGGTACCCTCATTTGAGATGACTTTATCTTTCTCAAATCCATATCTATCTGTAGTGCCGCCATTTCCTTTAGACCTGACATAACCTTCACCATCTTGAAGCAGAGTGGCTGTGATGACCTACAGGAGACTTTGGCCCCCCGTCATAGCAATGTAATAAACACATCCACACAGCAGATAGCTAGGCCTATGGTAACAGTAACAGTGCTGTTGACATTCCCTCTTGGAGGAAATGGAGAAAGTCACATGAAGGTCAGGAGATCTTCAGGAACTTCTCCTCTGAGATGCCAATCAGCACTCCCTCCTTCCCTACTGCACACAATACTAAGTTATATAAGAGGTAAACAATTGGCTAGGGGAGACTTCTGGGTGGTGCTGCTGTCCAGGGGTCACCATTCTCCTGTCCTATAAGTAACTCCAATAAACTCATTAATTTGCCAAGATGGACTTGACAGAAACTTTCTTTGGTCTGTCTGCACCTTCTCTATTTTAGATGAATAGATGTTTCTCTTATGTGGCCCCAGAAAAGTCATGCAACAATATCCAGGACAGCATAATTAGAAATTAAAAGGGTAGGGGAGAAAAATATCCTTAGATATTCAGTTTTTCATTACATATGCAAAACAGCAAAGGTGACTCAATTATTTTACCTTAGTCAACAGTTTGTTTGGATGGAAATGTTCTTGCTCAGCAACCCAAATTGTTCACAGTGATAAGTTTGGCTGGAGAACTCTGACATTCTTGAAGTCCTGAGTCAGGCACACAAGCGAGAGAACCCTGCAAAGATATCTCACTCTGCACTCCTTGGCATTCACTTGGACCCCATCACTCAGAACAAGCAAATGTCTTACCAGTTTCTAACATCCCGAGGACCCTTGGAGAAGCAGGCCCAAAGGATTGTCCTTTCTGCCCAGCAAGGAGCCAAGTGCTATCAACAGGATTCAAAGTAACTGAACCTGCCTTGAATTTTCTTTTCAATTCTGCAGTTAATCTTAATTATATGTCTACTCTGATTTCATGACAAGTCATAGAAAGATAACTCAGTTATGCTGGAATGACAGGTAGAGAGTGTTGGCCCTGAATCATGGTCAATTCATTCTATAACTGGAATAATCACTGATCCCTACAACATTAGTTGGATCAAAATACAAAGGATTTGAGTTGTTCTTGAAGGTTACTGAAATAGTGAAATCATGATATCTCAGAGAGAATTATTTCTATTACAGCAAAAACAGATTCAGATAAACTGGACAGTGATCTGCTTTATTATTTGGGCATTATCTAATATGATATCTGAAGTAAAATTCAATGATAGCATAGTTGAGGTAGGTGCTCCATGTGCACACAGACTTAATGCACCGGTAAAAACATACATGGGTATTATTTTTCCAACTTTTATAAATAATCAGCCAGCTGGCAAAAATCTCTGTAGACCAACCACTTCACCAGGAGAAACAGAGAGACACAGATACAGAGAGATGCTCTTGTCTAAGCAGAAATAAATGTTACATTTGAAAGGCCCCATTTAAAAATATGAAGTATGCATTATGCTTTCATCATAGAAAGTTTTGGGAGGTGTCCAGCCATTTAAATTTTACTCTATTTTTGCAACCTCCTTTACCTCTATCTGGCACTTGATGCAGTGTTCACAAACTGAGATACCAACAATAAAAAGATAACATAAGGTTCACCCAATAAGCAAAACAATTGGCAAGGTACAACTTGCTGTAATCCTTCCCAGTCTGCCACACTGAAAAACACATGTAGTTTTGGTTACTTTAAATTAATGAACAGTTGTTCAGCCCCAGACTAGAGGGAAAAAAATAAAGATTCCATCAAACATGAACACACTGATTTGAAACCCTCACTAAATCTACTTTATACATTCTATTATTTTAATTACTTAAATGGCAATTTTTAAATACTAAACATTTAGATTTTATAGTCTCAGCATATAAATTACTGGTATTGTAAATCTGTCTAGAAAACAACATCCATACAATATCACGTTTCAAGCAAATAAATACAGCTAGAAAAATTAAAAACTTATACAGATCTACCATCAAATGTCATTGCTTAAGAAATATAGTGGATGAAGACAGACAGAAAGAAGAATGAGTTGCAAGAATATGAGAATCTCGCAAGCCAATTTATACATGAAGTGACAAAACTGTGCAATTGATAGATGGATAGATATACAAACCAACAAATAGGTAGGTATGTAGGTAGATAGAGAGATGGATAGATAGATAGAGAGATAGAGAGATAGATAGAGAGAGAGAGAGATAGACAGACAGACACATAGAGAAATGACAATTAGGATAAACCATTTCAGAACCCATATAAAGATTACTGGTATCCAAAAATGACCTCATTATCAAATTGTCCAAAAGCACACACTGTGGCAGATCTGGGGCAATGATCTCGTATAGATATTTGGACTTGTAGGATTTCAAATGGGGCTGGTGCAATCCCAGAGTAGAATATATGCTTCCTGAGGTTCCCAAAGTGATTTCAAAGGCCAGACAATCAGTAGCATTAATTCATAGGTTGTTGTTAGATGCTGTTGAGTCAGGTCCAACTCATAGCAACCCTAGGTCCAACTCATAGCAGCCCAACATACAATAGAACAAATCACTCCCCAATTCTATGCCAGGCAAATGAACTTTCTCACATTTAAGCCCATTGTTGCAGGCACTGTGTCAATACATCTGGATAAGGGTCTGCTTTTTTTTTTTTTTTTTTTTTTTTTTTTTTTTGCCTGCCACTCTCAAAAACATGATGTCTTTCTCCGGGAGGTATTGGTCCCTCCTGACAATATGTCCAAAATACATCAGACACAATATAGCCATCCTTGCTTCCAAGGAGTACTCTGGTTGCACTTCTAGGACAGATCTGGTTGTTCTTTTGGAAGTTCATGATATATTCAATACTCATCTGCAGCACCAAATTTCAAAAGCATCAATTCTTCTCCTGTCTCCCTTATTCAATGTCCAGGTTTCACAACCACATGATGTGACTGAAAATACCAAGGCATGAGTCAAGTGCACCTTCACTTCAATGTGACATCTTTACTTTTCTGCACTTTAGAGAGGTCTTTTGCAACAGCTTTTCCCAAAGCAATGCATCTTTTCATTTCTTAACTGTTGCTTCCATGGGTGTTGATTGTAGACCCAGGGAAGCAAAATCATGGACAACCTCGATCTTTTCTCCATTTATCATGAAGCTGAGTACTGGCCCAGTTGTAAGGATTATTGTTTTGCTGATAATGAGCCACAATCTATACTGAAGGCTGTGTTCTTTGATCTTCATCAGTAAATGTTTCAAATCCTCTTAATTTTCAGCAAGAAGAGTTGTGTCATCTGCATAAGGCAGGCTGTTAATGAGTCTTCTTCCAATCAAGATGCCATGTTATTCATCATTAAAGTCCAGCTTCTTGGAATATTTTAGCAGAATAGAGATTGAAGAGGTATGGTGAAAGGATGCAGCCCTGACTTGCACCTTTCTTGACTTTATATTAGGCAGTGTCACCTTGTTGTGTTCAAATGACTGCCTCCTGGTCTATGTGCAGATTCCTCATGAGTACAATTAAGTGCTCTGATATTCCCATTCTTCACAATGATATACATAACTTGTTATGATCCACACGGACAAATGCCTTTGCATAGTCAATAAAATATAAATAGATATCTCCCTAGGATTCTCTGCTTTTAACTAATATCCACCTGACATAAGCAATGATGTCTCTGGTTCCATGCCCCTTCTGACTCTAGTTTGATTTTCTGGTAGTTTCCTGTCTATATACTGCTGCAGTCACTTTTGAATTATCTCTAGAAAAATTTTACTTGCATGTGATATTAACGATAATGTTTGGTAGTTTCCACATTCAGTTGGATCCCCTTTCTTGGAAATAGGCACAAAGATGGATCTCTTCCAGTAAGTTGACTAGGTAGTTGTTTTCCAAATCTCTTGTCATAAACAAGTTAGTACCTCCAGTGATGCATCTGTTATTGAAACATCTCTATTGGTATTCCATCAATTCCTAGAGCCTTGTGCTTTGCCAATTCTTTCATAGAAGCTTCCACTTCATCCTTCAGTACTGTAGGTTCCTGATCATATGCAATCTCTTGAAATGGTTGGTCATCCACCAATTGGTTTTGGTATAATGGCTAAGTGTATTCTTTCCATCTTCTTTTGATATTTCCTATGTTAATTAATATTTTCCCTGTAGAATCTTTCATTATTGCCACTTGTGGCTTGAACTGTTTCTTCAATTCCTTAAGCTTGAGGAAAACAGAGAGCTTCCTCCTTTTTGTTTTCTATCTCCAGCTTTTTGCACACATCATTATAATATTTAATTTTGTCTTCTCCAGCTGCCTTTGAAATCCTCTGTTTAGTTCTTTAACTTCATCTAGTCTTCCTTTCACTTTAGCTACTGGACATTCAAGGGCAAGTTTCAGAGTCCCTTTTAACATGTAATTTGTTCTTTTCTCCTTTTCTTGTCATTTTAATAGCCTTTTGCTTTCCTCATGAATGATTTCTTTTGTGTCATACCACAACTCATCTGGTCTTTGCCCATTAGCATCTAATGCATCAAATCTGTTCTTGAGGTGGTCTCTGAACTCAGGTGGGATATACTCAAAGTCAGACCTTGGCCCTTGTACACTTGTTCTATTTTTTTCATCAGTTTTAATTTGAACCTATGGATGAGTAGTTGATGGTCTGACCTACAGTCAGTCATTTGTTATGACTTTTGTTCGAAATTGAGCTTTTCCATCATCTCTTTCTAGAAATGTGGTCAATTTGGTTCCTGGATGTTCCACCTGGTGAATTCCATGTGCAGAGTTGCCATATATGTTGGTGAAAAAATGTATTTGCAATAAAAAGTCATTGGTCTCACAAAATTCTATCATGAGATCCCCAGCATCATTTCTGTCACCAAGGCCATATTTTCCAACTACTGAGCCTTCTTTGTTTCCAACTTTTGCATTCCAGTCACCAGTAAATATCAGTACAGCCTGACTGCATGTTCAATCTATTTCAGATTATAGAAGCTGTTAAAAATGTTCCCTATCTTCATTTGTAGACCTAGTGGTGGGTGCATAAATTTGAATAGTCATATTAACTGGCCTTTCTTGTAGGTGTATGTACATTATTCTATCACTAACAGCATTGTACTTCAAGACAGATCTTAAGATGTGTTTTTTGATGATGATAGTAACCCCATTTCTCTTTAGTTTGTCATTCTTGGCATAGTAGATCATAAGATTAGCTGATTGAAAATGTTCTATGCAATCCATTTTAGCTCACTGATGCCTAGAATATTAATGTTTATGGGCTCCATTTCCCTTTTGAATATTTCTAATTTTCCCAGATTCATACTACATATGTTCTACATTCCAATTATTAATGGATGTTTACTGTTGTTCCTTCTCATTTTCAGTCCTGCCACATCAGCAAATGGAGGTCCCCAGAGCTTTATCCATTCCCATCATTAAGGTCCACTGCACTATGATCAGGCAACTCTTCTTCAATCTTCTTTTCAGTGCCTTCCAACCTGGGGGGCTCATTTTCTGGTCCTGTATCTGACAGTGATTCTCTGCTATTCATAGGGTTTTCAATGACCAATTCTTTCAGGAGCAGGTGATCCACATCCTTCTCCTTTCTTTGTCTCCCTTTACACCTTTTTCGCCTTTTCGCCCAGACCATCAGCTAAGCAAGACCTTTTCGCTCCTTTTCGCCCCTTTTCACCTGGACCACTGATAAGGAAACAGCTTTCCCGCTCTCTCGCCTGGGCCTTCTGTGGGGACAGAATGCTCTCCCACCGGGACCATCAACAAGGAAAGAACCTGCTCTCCATCTGATCACTGACGAAGCAACAGCTGTCTCCTCGTGACCACCAAGACCACCAACACGGGTGTTTGCCCTTGGAAGGCAAAAGTGCCTGAGGCTTTTCCTTTCTCCCATCTCCATTGATCAACATGATTTAATCAAGGGGCAATTTTCATTGTAGTGCTACTTTGTTTCTCAAAAACTCTATTGCACGTAGTGAACTCCTTGTAGCAAGAAAACACTCCAAGCAAGCAAAAATCTTAAGGACAATTCTACCTTATCTAATACATTGCTACCTTTTCCTGCATTGCAAGTCACTGACTGAGGTTTAGGTCATGGTCTTTCCTCAAGAGTTCTCCGAAATCATGTATCTTCGTCTGAATGGATATTACATAAACAATCTTTGGGGAACTTCAACACTAGCATACTTTTGGAATTGACTGATTTTAAGTATTATCTGATTTCTTAGCCTTATACTTCTGTTGTCAAGATCTTTGTCATAAAGAAACACTTTGATTTTGGTGTTTCATCACAGCTGAAGATGAAAACAAACCAATGGAATATTTTTAAGTTTTGCTGGGCTTTCTTCTCTTTCATATTTCTACTCTCACCCAGCCCTGATGTTAAACAAGGCAGATAGCCAGTACATTAAGGGAGGTTTCCTCTCAGACTGTCAAGTTACATTTCCTTTCATTTCTGCCGATTAATCAGAAATGAGTCTGAATGTCACACCATGGCAACAATCACAACGATATATTACCTGACCACAGTGTATAGTATCTCTTGCCACTTCATACTTATGTAGAATTAAAACAATATTAATATTTCAATTCAAAATGGCTCACAAATAATTTTCACAAGGACATATGGAGAATGTAATAATAAAGATAATTTTTGTCTACCTTTTTGGTCACCTTCCTGAGCTGCATCCATCGTCCCTAACCAAAAATGCCCCCTTAAGGAACCATAGTCTATTGGAAGCCTGCACCACATTAGCTACCCACTGCTACATGTGCTGGCCTTAAAGGAGTCCAATCCTTTTGCCCATGCTACTCCCCTCGCTGAGTCCACTCCTTCCTTCTTCACATTTTATTCTCTGCCAGGGCTAGCATCTTCTCCAGGAAGTCAGCTTCCATTGTCATTTCTCTTGCTATAGTCAGTGCATTACATGTATTTCTATGATAGTATACATCATGCCATGCACATATTTATTTCTATGTAGTTTCCCTCAAAAAGCCCCTCTCTTAGCCGGGCGTGGTGGCACACGCCTGTAATCCCAGCGGCTGGGGAGGCAGAGGCAGGAGGATCGCAAGTTCAAGACTAGAGGCAGTCTGTGTAACTTAGCGAGACCCTGTCTCAGAAAATTAAAAAACCTACAAAATGGGCTGGGGGTGCAGCTCAGTGATCCAGGCCCTGGGTTCAACCCCAAGTACCACAAAAATAAATAAATAAATAAATAAATAAATAAATAAATAAAAAAGCCCCTCTCTTCAGTGTGAGGGGATAGAGGATAAGACTCTATTATCAGCGTAACACCAACCACAAGACTAAGCAAAGTACCTGATCTCTGAAGCTACAGTATGAATACATGTTGAATGAATACATGTTAAACGCACATAGTACCAAATAACCACCCAAATTTACTGCAGATATCTGCTCTTCTGGGAAGATCAGAAAACTTCTCTCACCATCTTTCATGTATGCTAATGAAGGCAAAGCTTGGATATGGGTTTTAAAAATGTAACTGAATGAACCTCCAAGATATATTCATAAGGAATCTGGGGTGACATAAAGCCCCATTTTCTAATGTTAAAAAAACTCTCTTTTATTGAACATCTCCTGCTTTAAGTTTTTAACTGACAATGCTTACTTGCAGGGAATGGGCTTGTACTAATAGCCTTGCATTTGTCATTGAAGTAGGACTCTCTATCATTTTTCCCTGAAGTTTATTAGTAGATGTCATGTATAAAATTACCTTAAATAAAAGAAGAAGGTAATACCAATGTTCAGAGGAACTCAGCATGGTAGGCTGAGGTGCAAGAGGTTGCAAAATGCTTATGTGGTTCCCCAGGGAGTCAGGAATGTAGGACAAGTCACATCCGGAGCCTAGTGACTGTTCAGCCCACATAGATATGTATATATGGAAATGTGTATGTATATTACCTTTTTCTTGGAGGTAGAGGCTTTATAATCTTTCTGATTCACTAAGCTATCCATGCATCTGCTGCTCATAACTTAAAATACCATGCATTTGTGTGTGTGTGTGTGTGTGTGTGTGTGTGTGTGTGTGTGTGTGTGTATGCGCTGCAGGTAGCCCATTCCATTCCATTCCTACAAAACCTTCCAGCTTCCAGTCTCTTCCATCAAAAACAGATTTAATTTCAGCAAGAAACAGGGGATAGGCCAGACAGGGAATCTCCCGAGTGGGAAAGCAAAGGAAGAGGGGAAGGAAAGGACACACTTTAGCTCTATAAATGGAACTGCTGCCCTTCAAAATGCAGGTAAACAGCTATCAGTTTGGATGGGGTTGGGGGGATAATAAGTAATTTTCATCTGGAGAGGCATGATCAAATTTGCCTTATATCCTGCTAACTACAATCACAGGGATGTGTTGGAGGGTGCTGGGTACATCTGGATAAAACAGGCATGACAACAATAGGAAAGAGTTGAAGGGTATGTATCAAGGAGCTATCTAGACAATGTGTAAGGAGGAATGAGAGAGAGATTTGAAGAACTAAAGTGCCTTGCTGGCTCTCGCACTTGAGAAACCACTTATAAAATGAAATCATTACTTACAATATTTCACTACAAGTCTGATGAGGCTTCTAACATATGATATAATGCCTGACATCTGATTTCAGAGCCTCAGATGAATCACATAGCTCTTTCGTATTTCATCATCATATATGAAAGGGCAGCAATCCTAAGTTTTTACCCTTACATTAAACCCCATTTCCCAAGCTATCCCCTCACTCCCAGATAAAGCAAAGAGGGACTACTTAATCAATATTACTCAACCAGTGTGCTTAGATAATACTACAACTGTGGGCTCTCCACTTCCAGAAATCTAACAATAAGGAAGCATGCATCTCTAAGATATCCTTAGAAACTCCCTGCATTGAGATCTAGTGGACCTGCAAAAGCCCCACTGCTCTTAAACTAGCTAGAGACAAACTAACGTGATGTAATAATAGTGTTTATTACTGGAAATGGAAATGTATGTGCGCAATACACTGTCAACAACTTCTGATCTGTTTATTAACTTGACAATCAATCAGGCAACCCAAGGATTCTGTCGGCCAGGGTCATCAAAATGCTTCTTCCCAGGTTCATGAATAGGGCAGGACCATGCAAACATGAGACCTGGGTCTAGGTCAGTTTCTACTTTAGGTTAGCTGGATATTCAGGAGGAAGTCATTCCCTGGCCTTCAACTTAGTTTTATTATCTATAAAATGAAGAATCTGGACATTAAAGTAATTTCCAGGTTTGATGTTCTGGGCCCTTGAGGAATTTCCATAAAATGATGTTTCATGCTTTAATTTTCATCAAATGGGAACCACTGGCTCAAAATCTGTTAAGTCAACCAACATCATGTGGTCAAAGTGCAAGGGTATGGAATCAACCAAGATATCCATCAACAGAGGAATGGATAAAAAATTGTGGTACATACACACAATGGAATATCAATCAGTGATGAAAAGGAATGAAATAATGTCATTTGTAGTAAAATGAATAGAACTGGAGAATATCATCCTAAGTGAACAAACTCAAGCCCAAAAAGAGAAACACCATATGCTCTCACTCATATCTGGAAGCTAAAGCTAACTAAAAGGAAGAAATATATATATATATATATATATATATATATATATATAAAATATGTGTATATATATATATATAATATATGTATATATATATAATATATGTATATATGTACATGTATATATATACACACATATATATGTATATATATATATATTATACATGTGTATATATGTATATATATATATATATATATATATACACACATATATATATATATATATATTGTTGTTAGGTGCCGTCGAGTCATGTCTGACTCTTAGTGACCCTCATAGGGTTTTCAATGGCTGATTGTTTCGGGATTGCCTTGGGAGTGGATTGCCAGGTCCTTCTCCCATTTTTGCAGTGCTGGAAATTGAACTCAGGACCTCAGAGACTGCAACACAGTGCTCTACCAACTGAGCTAAATCCCAGCCCATATATATATATATGCATGATATATATATATGCATGATACATACATATATATATGTGTGTGTGTGTGTATCATGCATATATATGTATATGCATGCAATCAGGCTTATCTAAGAAGGGAAAATATAAGTGAAGTAGAAAGAAGTAGAAAGAAGGGGGAAGGGACCTGGTGGGGGAGAGCAAAGATTATGGAAATTGGGAATGGGAGGGGAAATAATACAGATGGCTAAAAAGGGGAGAGGATGATCTCAAGTTACATAATACAACTCCATGAATACATGGGGAAAAATGGGAATATAAGCCATAATTGCATATGATTTTCATGACACATTAATCAAAGGGTTTTATAAATTATGTAAGTTGATATAAGTATAACCAAAAACAACGTAATAGGTGCACAATCGAAATAGAAGAAGCCTTACTACTCTGTACTCCACTGACATATATTAATAAAAAAAGAAAAGTACAGTCGAACTTTCCTTCTTGTTGTCAACCCAACCAGCATGAGAGACAAGAAAAGGTTTTAAGAATGAAACAGCATATTTTAAGGGAGCCAGGATTTAAAACACACTTCATAGGAAATGCATCACCAAGCAGAGAAAAGTAAAACGTTTGTTCTTTCTCCCTGGAGTTCAAAGTGGTTTTCATTGCACTCCATGCCCAGGGCTTTAGCGTTTCACCCAGGCATTGTGTAGCTCAAGAAAGAAACCAAAGAGCACCTGGCGCCACTGCCCATCTCTTTCTGCACTGGAGCGTGGCTGTGAACTCAGAGTTGTGCCCTCTAGTGGGAAAATACTCAAATTGCAAATTTCTCTTACTAGGAAGGAGAGTCCTACAGCTGTTTGGGATCTTTTGTGTGTTAGGGAGGAGCACCATTTCAAATGATTTGTGTCTCCCGTGGTCTGATTCTTATTTCTGATGCTGTAGAAAGAACACAAGATATGGAGTTAAAGAGTTCCAAGGCTGAGTGAGTACTAGGTTGGCCACTGTGGAGCTTTGTGACTTTGTGTTAATCTCCGAGTCCCAGAAGCCATCCATTGTCACCCCATCCTGGATTGTTGCATTAATTAAATGAAGTTATATATCATTACATGTGCTTTGCAGAATGTAAAGTATTTGCACCTATTCATTTCTATTACCAGTAAATTTTTAAAAATCTTTTAGCCTCTTGAATGCCTAAACCAATACTAATAAGAAAACACATCTGAATAATAAGTGAATTTTATATGTTTTAATAGGAAAAAGAGATTCTTCCACATTTCTCCCCCTTCAGTCACCTCTCACATTTGTCTGGTGTCTTCCTTGAACTCATGACTATACTCCCAAGTAAAACATCTTAGTTGAAATTTGAGTACCAAGCTTCAGAGTCTCAAACCAAATGAAGAGTTAAAAAGATGTGAAAAGTTCCTAGACTTAAATAAAAATAAAAATTAGGAGACAAATAGCTAAATAAAAATGCCATTTAGTTAAAACTTCCCTATATACATAAAGATACAAGTAGGTTAAACACAAAATTAGGAAAAAGACATGCCATTTTCAAATTTAGTCCAATATAAGATGGGATTGCTTATTAGAGGGCTTCTCTAAAAGTTACTTCTCTGTGTTAAAATTAAATTACTTAAAATTTGTAAATGACTATATATGAGTAATGAGATTATCCTTTTATTTCCTTCTTTTTGTTGTTCTATATGTTCATACTTTAACTTGGTAGTGTTAGGTGTTCTCCAGTCAGGTCTGACTCATAGCAACCAACCTTAAGTACAGCAGAATTAAACACTACCCAACACCATGCCATGCACACAATCTTTTATATGTTTGAGCCCAATGTTGCAGACACTATGTTTCTTCTCATTTTGAGTCATTCCACATCAGCAAAAGGAGGTCCCAGGGCCTTTATCCCATTTCTGTTCCCATCATTAAGGTCACTTCTTGCAGCCATTTCTTGAATGCCCTCCTATCCCTGTGGGGGGAGAGGTGGCACATTTTCTGGCACTACATTTGACAGTGTTACTATGCTGTTCATAGAGTGTTTGGGGAGTGGGCTGCTGGGTCCTTCTTCTTAGTCAGTCTTAGTCCAGAAGCTCAGCTGAAACTTGTCCACCATGGGGGCCCATGCTGGTATCTGAAATACCAGTGGCATAGCTTTCAGCATCACAGCAATACACAAGCCCCCATGGCACAAGCTGATAGACACATTGGGGTATATTTTAATTACCTCACTTAAAATTTAGACCTACCCTCTCTATATCCCCCAGTCCTCTCTCTAGGAATCATACAAGCCTAGGTGTGCAGACAGCAGCCACCTACTGCAAAGCATTCCTCCGTTTCCCCAGATGTGCTTACAGGTCATCCCAGTCTACGCAATACACCCACTCCTCTTCCCTTTCTTCATCACACATTTCTGAGAGCATATTTAAAACTAAAAGTATACTCAGTAGTTACAAAATGGAATATTTTTCTCTTTGAAACTAAGCAATTAACACTTGAGTAAAACCAAAGTAAATGATCCCTCTGGGTCTTCCTCTCTGGCAAGGCTACACACTGAGAAAGAAAAGCCATGTGCAAGATTAGCAAGAAAAAGGAAGGGGAGCAAACTTGAGGGTCAGGACAGTGACACTGAGGATGGGAAGGTGGGGACAAGGTGGCCAGCTGGAAGGTCTGAAACACATGGCAGAAGCAACGTACCATTGGCGGGAAACTGAAGAATTGACAGGAAACTCAGCCCCTCCAAGAGCCCAGGGTCCTCACTTGTAAGTCTGGCGCTACCTTACACCCCGAAGCACCCCTGGAGACCACAGAGCTTCTCTGCTCTAAACAACAGGAAAGTTCTAGCTTCCCAGAGATACTATCTTCCTGAAACCCCTCACAGTCAAATCAGGCCCCTTTCAACTCTTTCATAGTCCCCTGAACTTTTCTTTGTCAGACTTACTACATTTTAGGTATTAGTTTGTTTCTGTGATGATTTGTTTTATATTTGTGTTTTCTACCAGATGTGATAAGCTCTGTTCAGGAAAAGATTTTTGTGTATTACTACTATACAACCAATGGTCAGGTAATACAAAGGTGCACCCGACTCATGTCATGGTACTTTCAGTTGCATCATATGCTTGTGAAAGCTGGGCATTGAAGAAGGGAGAGAGAAGAATTGATGTTTTTGAACTATGGTGTTGGAGACAGATATTGAATATACCATGGACTGCCAAAGGGAGCAACAGATCCATCCTAGAAGAAGTGCAACCAGAGTGCTCCCTGGAAGTAAGGATGGCTGGACTGCATCTTACAAATTTTGGACAGGGTGTCAGGAGTGACCAATCCCTGGAGAAGTACATCATGTTTGGGAGAGTGGTGGGTCAATGAAAAAAAAGGAAGACCCTCAACTAGATGGATTGACACAGTGTCTGCAATAATGGGCTTAAGCATAATAAAGAGCATGTGCCTGGCACAGTGTCAGGGAGTATTTCATTCTATTGTATATAAGGTCGCTATGAGTTGGACCCAGCTCTATGGCAACTAACAACAAAAACAGGTAGTGTTTGTTGGATGAATAAATGAATGATCTGGAGGTAAAGGTCATACCTGTGCCCTTTTCCATGACTTTGCTTTTCCTCTCCTGCCCTGCCAGCCACTTATGTGAATAAGGAACCTAGGAATCAAAGGATTGCTGATAGAGGATTTAAAATGGTCCCAGTTTACATGGGATCACACAGAGCTCAGAACTGGATGGATAGATAACCAAAACCGCTAGTCAGGTTAGCATTCCCAAGCTACTCCATGAAGGCAGCCCCCACCAGGCAAGTAATCCTCACACACTCAGAAATATTGTAAATTGTCTCATTTGATGGCCAAACTTTCAATAATAGGTTTTATAATTACTATCCTGAATTTGGATAACTGCAAGAGACAAAACAGAGCAGAAGAGAGAAAACATTTAAATTTCTCTCTACACACTTTTGATTATGGAACTAATGCAGCTCCATAAATAAACAAAAAAGCACTTAATTATAAGAATGAGCATATACTACTCAATCCATAGTGTTCCGTCAGTAGAACAGGTTTAGGAGCATGTGGACTTGGAACTAATTATGCAATTATAAAAGAGTCTAATGTAACTCTTAATCTTAACCTCATCTTACTAACAAACTAATCAATTTAGCTAGCCATAACTGTGAACTGTGATGCAACAGGACTCTGATAAAACAGTGTGCCCTTACTTTACTCTTCCACTCTCAAATATGTGACCTTCCCTCTTGATGGTCCATCTGATTTCAGCTGCCAGCAATCAAAACACAGCTGGAATGAAGACAGAACTCTCCAAAGCAGTCTAATGAATAGTTAAAAGAATGGAGTGATGATCATAAAACTTTCATTTTTACCTACTAGAAAGCTAGAACATATGATTTCCCTCCAAAGATATCAAAATGAATTTTCAAATTTTACTAATCTAGTCCTAAGAACACTTGGATGGTGTTGTTTTCAGAGAATATGTGCATGAGGCTGTGAGCAAACGTTCGCTTGATTTAGTTTGCTTTTCTAGTTCTTTTCTGTCTTCCAAGAACACTTCTTATACAGTCTACCTTATCTTTAGAAACGAATGGAGATTATGTTCCTTTTTTTTGGATAGATGTACCACTTGCATTTTTAAGAGTCCAAGAAAAAAGAAAACACTTACTCAAAAAGAGGGTTATTTTTTTTTACCCATAATGCTTATCATGGTGCACTGATTATCTTTTCATTGCCATAATTGTCAACAGAGCAATCTGCAATGGGAAAAAACATTGAGGCCTCCCTAAAGGAAGCAAGACTGGCCTTGTACAGCACTCATGGCTCACTGTGCCCACTGCCAAGGGGAGCTCAACCACCTATGTCTAGAAAGGTTCTCCCCACAGGCACGGTACTTCTGTGTCCGCTGTCACTACTATCTCCCCTGTTGAGTGCTCAAGGGATTACTGATGTCATTACCTGGGTTATAACTTTGAAATCTCATTATAAATGTTTCTTTATTAAAACAATCTGCTTTCCACTAAAATCTACATCCTGGAAAAAAAAGAAAACTGTACTTGTTATAGATACAAATAAAACAAAGACTGAGAGATGTCTGTTGTATTTGCATTCTAGGTATCTTCTCACTCACAATGGTCTCTCTTTCTTTGGATGCTTCCCTGAAAGTCAGCCCCCCTCTTTCCCTCCCTCCCTCCCTCTCAATGCTGACATGTAATGACTTCAACTATTGGCCAGCAGTAGATACCTGAACCAAGATGAACCATTTAAATGTTCATCTTCAGAAATATGAACTGGGTTCTCAGAGATGTCTACTTGGTCTCTGGCTTGCAATGCAAAATAATTTTAATGGCACCACTCCCAAAGCAAATCCAACTAACCCCTCAAAATATCTCTGGTTCCTACCTACCTTGGAATATAGCTCTTCATCTCTTCCCAGGATCCATCAGATGCCACAAAATTCTTTCCTTTCTTCCATAAGCTTCCTCACTTTATTTCTGCAAATAAATGATAATAGTTATTATTCAATGCATATTTTTCTGAAAACTTTCTAGAGTAGAAAAAGACAAAGTAAATTGTAGTTTATCTTCTTCCTGACCCTGGAAATGCTGTTGCTAGTTTCATTAAAGAAGATAGGAATGTTTGACCCCTCCCCACAGTTCTGAATTAGGAAACATTTCCTGTCTGTCCAGTCTCCTTCTGCTACCAACACTGAACTTTTTTGATCTCTTGGCCTATCTTCATACTTGCCTCAGATAGGCCCAGAAAGGGTCACCTTTCTGATCCTGCATTTTTCTCTTCTTGCTCAGGTTGGCAAGACAACTGTTTACATCTTAACCATAGCATTGGTAAAGTAAGTGGATGAGCAGTCGGATCTTCAGTCCAGCCATTTTAAGATATGTAGGACTTATAACTACCACTAAGCCTGCAGCCGTAGCCCTGTGGCATCCGATGCCATCAGAACTCGGAAGCTAAGCAGGGTTGGGCCTGGTTAGTACTTTGATGGGAGACTGCCTGGGAACACCAGGTGCCGTAGGCTTGGGAGACCGACCTGGTAACCCACTCCCAAAAATCAATCAGCCATTGAAAACCCTATGAATAGCAGAGAAGCACTGACAATAGTGGTTCCCCTGTTCCATGTAGGGTCGCTACCACTCAGATACCGACTCAATGGCACCTAACAACAACAACTACCAGTAAGAGGAGCTCCTGCTTTGGGTTCCACACCAAAGGTACCTAAACGATGTTCCAACCTCTTCTAACAGATGAGTAATGCATTGAGTTGGGTGGGATATTGGGCATTTGGCCATATATCTAAAAAAGAACAAAAGAAAAAAAGTGGTACTACACTTCTGATTCAGAGTCTTAATCAAAAACTAGAGAGAAAGAGTGGTTGGATGAAGAATTTAAGAACCAAAACTCACTTCAAAACTCTTTAGAATTTTTATAACTCCCAATTCTCAGGCAGCACCCATGTCAAACTAAATCATTTTTTTTGGGGGGGGGGGTGGAAACCAGACATCAGTAAATGTGCTTGAGAAACATCTTTCTATCTCCTACTCTTCTAGCAACCCTCACTCCTCTCCTTTTTCCTCTCTTGATAGCAAAGACCTCCTGATCAACTAATGAGCACAGAGCCTAAGAAGAAGCAAGGAAGGAGCAAGAGAATAGAGGGAAATATAAAAGTTGGGCTGCTGTCAGCGAACATGAAGGGGTGTAGGAGAATGAACAGAAATCCTGTGTAAGAACATTTATTATAAAATAGAAGAAATTGATATTTTAATTGGAATTATACTGATCCTAACATACAAAATTTAATACAGAAAAGAACCCAAAGTTCCTGAGTTAGGCAAAAATACAAATTTACACACTAAGATAGAAGAGAGGTGACAAGACATGAATCAAAGTAGAGAAAATTTAGATGCATGTTAGTCCTTTCAGACTTCATAACAAAGTTCCATATACAAACTGAGTTAAGCATTGTTGTTGTTGTTGTTGTTAGGTGCCGTCGAGTCAGTATCCGATTCATAGCAACCCTCATAGGGTTTTCAATGGCTGACTGTTTTCAGGATTGCCTTAGGAGCGGGTTGCCAGGTCCTTCTCCCATTTTTGCCGTGCTGGGAATTGAACTCCGGACCTCAGAGACTGCAGTGCAGCACCCTACCAACTGAGCTAAATCCCAGCCCAAGTTAAGCATTAGAGATGTGTTTTTCAGAGTTGTGGGGCCTAGAAACCTGAAATTATGGTCAGATTCTCTGAGTGTTCTCTTTCTACCTTATAGATAGTTGCTTCTTCACTATGGGGTCACATGGCTTTCCTTGGTGCAGTCAAGAGAGAGTGTCCGTGTCTCTTCATCTTATAATAAAGGCACCAGCCTTACCTAATTAGGGATCCACTTGTATGATCTCACCTTCTATAATCACAGTGGGGGGTAGGGTTTTAACATATGAATTTGGCAGGGGACTGGGGCAAAATTCAGTCCATAGCAAGGTGTTTTGGTTGGGTCTACACAAAATATAAGTTAATGATGACTGACTAAATTTGATTTTATTTCCAGATATATAAAAATTATACTGATTATTAAAATCTACTATGTGGCAGTCACTGTACTATGATATAATACACATAATACATGGCCATTTACATATGTTATCTCATTTAATGTATGGACAGAGATAAACATGATTATCCATAGGAAGCCTCTGAAAGCTCATGATCACTGAAGAAGGGAGTTTCCCATTCCCAGTAAGAGATGATTGTGTTCAAATAAATCTACCATGTTACGAAGATCCCAGCAGCTTGAAATTAATTTCCCACAAAGTCACCCGGTACCAGAAGCTGGCTCTCAAACAACTCTGCAGGTTGGTGTTTAAACTGTGGTAGTGTTTTCCCTGAACCCAAGTTCATATTGCATTGTTAAATGGCAGATAAGGAGACAGGGTCCTCCTCTTGAAACACAGACCCATCCATGTTCTACAGCTTCCCTGAGGCCCCGGAAAGTGTATCCATGATACAGAACAATGTGACTCTTCTTGCTGAACTCCAGTCGTTTCCTCAAAAAAACACTTTTACCCAAGTCAAATCCATTTCTTCATCTGATATTTCTCAAATTGTTATGAACATAGGAAACACCTGGAGATGTTTATTAAAATGCTGATTCTGATCCAATCCATTTGCAGATGCGCCTGAGTTTCTGCATTTCTTAAAGTTCCAAGCAATGTCATTGCTGCTGAAAGAAGAGTGATATTTGGAGTGACAAGAATGTTCAGAGTAACACACTTTTTGATATGGATGGACTTACATTCTCCTTCCTCCCTATCAGCCATTCCAACCTCACAACAACATCCTAAAGTTCTCGTTTCTAATTATAATCATCATTTTGTAGATTTTGAAATTAAGGCTTAAGAAGCCTGTGGAATCACAGAATAAGAAACAGATACTAGAGTTTCAGTTATGATTGAGGGAGTTGTTTTTTATTTTTATTTTATTTATTTATGTATTATTATTATTATTATTATTATTATTATTATTTGTGTGTGGTACTGGGGGTTGAACCCAGGGCCTCATGCTTGCATCCTCTGATGCTCTGCAAGTGCTGGACCACTGAGTTGCACCCTAAGCCCATTTTTTTTTTAACTTTTTTGAGACAGGGTCTCACCAAGTTATGCAGACTGCCTCTGGTCTTGAGCTTGAGATCCTCCTGCCTCTGCCTCCCACCTCCTGAGCCACTGGGATTACAGGCACGCGCCACTGCGCCGGCATATTGTTTTGTTTGAAAAGAGAAAATGTCTTTCTTCCTCTTCTCTCTACATATAAACAAATTCATTGATTGTATTCTGAAAGATTTTACCTCACTATATCGTCATTCAAACTAGCTCTTGCAAAACACTTAGAAGATTTTGAGTTTTTATACAAACATAGTTCAGCAATCAATTTGCTGTCTTTCTATACCTAATATGAGAGTTGCTATGAGTCGGACATGACTCAACGGCACACAACAAGAAGAAGGATCTATAATTTAGTGGGTGACAGCCAGGATTGACTCAGAAACAGCTAAGAACCCATCAGTCTGGTATTTTCAGAACTTTTTATGTTTCTCTTTGTTCATTTTTTTTAAATTCATGAAATCTAGTAAGCAGATGAATGGGTAAAACAATGAATAAATGTATAGATAAGTAATTGAATTCCTGTGTTCGATCCAAAGCCTTGATAGTGTTATTCTCTTCTAGTAAAACAGGAAATGATAATACACAACAGACAGATAATACACGAATACGTGTATGTACATAACATTCATGTATTTTTTACTTTCAGTATTATGTATTTTATTTAAATTGATAAAAAGTGTAGAGAAAAGACGTACATGTACATCACAGAATATAATCATAAAGAATCAAACATTTTTATCCCTCAAGCATGTCCTTCAAATGAATTAATCAGGATCACTTCAAAATGATACTAAAACCACATGATTCAAAAAGGAGGTAAATTAAACTCATGAGCTAGTCTGCATTCTGCCCATTTAAAATAATTTAACATGAGTTTCAAAGTGATATTGTCACCAGGTTCACTTCATTGAATCCATTTGCATATTCATCTGAATGCAAAGTACAGGATTAAAGTGAATTGCTGTTTAGCTTTCCTCTCCTCAGTTCTCTGCATGATCCAACTCTTGCTGACAGGCACACCAAAGCCCTTGGGAAGCATTTATAAAACAGGCTTACAAATTTGTTTATGTGTAATACCCTCCTCACCAAAACAACAGAAATCACCATGATCATGCAAGTAAAGCAACTCTTCACACTTAATCAGCTTCTCCTACTCATTTTCCACTCTATCCTTGTTTTGTACAATTTTAATTTAGAATTATTATTACCCTGTTTAACATTTTAGGAGTAATTTTACATGTGCCGCAAGATATCAAATATTCACGGAGTTCCTCTTACAAGCTCATCTCTGTTATGCTAAAATAGATCCAGATAAAAGTTTTAGCATTTTCTTATTATTAGAATAAAATATAAACATATTAAAAGTTTTTATAATATGAAGGGATTTTAAATTGACTCACTTCATTCCACTTTTAATGCTTCTTCTAAGTGTTGCAACCACTTTTAATTATTACTTCTGTATCTGCCCACCCCAGAAATTATGGGGTTTTTCTGTGTGTGGCTGAGTTTCTGTGTGACATCCTTAAGCTACATACATATGTCTTTCTATAGGTACCAAGTAATCTTCCAAAATAAGAGACATTACTTGTACACTTTTTGTTATCCACAGAATAGCACACATCTCTGATTCTTAAATATATATGCCTATCAATGCACCTGTTAACTCATGAGCCCTTCATCTCCTACTCACATCAACCCATTGTAGTTTGTGTATTTACCTCTGTGTGTGACCATTTCTTGTGACTACCATATGAGAAAAAACATACTGTCTGCAACAATGAGTTCAAGCATAAAAAGATAGTGTACATGGCACAGAGAAACAAGGTATGACCTTGAGTATATCTCAGCTGGGTAGTATTTCATTCTGCTATACTTAAGGTCACTATGAGTCAGATCCAATTCAATAATACTTAACAACCACAACCATATGCAGCATTTTGGTCAAATTCTCATTTAAACCTGTTGAATCAACTTACTATTTCTCAAATGTTAGATAAGTCCTTTGAAAAGGATTTCTCTGTAATTAGTCTATTTTATAATTCTACCCTGTTCTACTGGGTTTATTCAAAGGAAAGGCCATTGATACATAGCAGTTATTCTGAAATAACACATAGCCAATTACTACAGCTTTATGGCCTTGAATTCAAGTAATATGAGTCCTCCTCTTTGTTTGTTTCCTAATACTATTGTGGCTTTTCTGCATTCATTCATGTCTATATAAACATAAGAATTATCTTGTTGGGTGAGTACCTGTAATCCCAGTGTCTCAGGAGACTGAGGCAGGAGGATCACAGATTTGAGGCCAGAGGCAGCCTGCTAACTTAGTGAGACCCTGTCTCTCAAAGTAAAAAATGAAGAATAGGCTAGGGTACAGTTCAGTGGTAGAGCATACGCAATGCATGCATGAGGCCCTGGCTTCAATCTCACAGTACTGTGAACAAAAAGAAGGAAGGAAGGAAGGAAGGAAGGAAGGAAGGAAGGAAAGGAGAAAGGAAAGAAGGAGGGAAAGAAGGAAGGAAGGAAGAAAAATAAAAGGGAATTATCTTGTCAATTGTTATAAAATGTTTGGACTTTCACTGAAATTGCAAAGAATCTAAAGATAAATTTAGTAGAATTGAAAGAAAAAAATACTGAGTTTCCCAACTCAAGAATATGGCAAATCTCTGTATTTATGTAAGTCTTCTTTTGTTTTCCTCACTACAGTTCCCAGTTTCCAGTATAAAGATGTTGCATCTATTTTCTTATTTTCTCTGTAAACATCTCATATTTGCGTATCATTGAAACTGATACTGGATATTACAATATAGTATATATGAATACAGTTGACTTTTAGTTTTCCGTATTGTATTGGTGCTAAACAAATTTAATAGTTCTGGAAGCTGTTGCATATTTCTTAGGATTTTCTACAAACTGGATTGTATTTTCTGTTGATAAAGATAATTTCATTTTCTTTCTAATCTTTATCATTCTTGTTATTTTTACCTTATTAGACTGGTAAAATCTCCACAGCAATGTTGACGAAACACACAAGAACCAAATTGACAACACTTGTGGAAAAACATGATGGAAAAGCTCAATATTAGAAGGCAGAACAAGAACAGGTACTGATTGTGAATCAGACTATCACCTGCTCATATGCCGGTTCAAACTGAGACTGAAAAAAATTAGAATAAGTGTATGAGAGCCAAGGTATGACCTTGAGTATATCTCAGCTGAGCTCAAAGATCACCTCAAGAATAGATTTGCTAGGTTACACAAATGATAGAAGACCAGAAGGGTTGTGACATGACATCAAAGACATCATTCATGAGGACAGCAAAAGGTTATTTAAAAAACAGGAAAAATAAAGACCAAATTATATATCCAAAGAGATTCTGAAGCTTGCCCTTGAACATCAAGCAGCTAAAGTAAGAGGAAGAAATGAAGAGGTTAAGGAACTTAACAGAAGATTTCAAAAGGCAGCTCCAGATGACAAAATCAAATATTATAATGACATGTAGAGAGAGCTTCTTGTTGTTGTTAGGTGCCGTCGAGTTGCTATCCAACTCATAGAGACCCTGCGTACAACAGGGGAAACACTATTGTCAGTGCTTCTCTGCTGTTCATAGGGTTTTCAATGGCGGATTGATTTTTGGGAGTGGGTTACCTGTTCTGTCTCCCAAGCCTACAGCACATGGTATTCCCTGTTGGTCTGCCATCCAAGTACTAACCAGGCCTGACCCTGCTTAGTTTCTAAGATCTGATGGAATCTGATGCCACAAGGCTACAGCTGCAGGTGTAGAGAGAGCAGGAGACAGAAAACCAAAAGGGAAGAACACATTCTGTTTTTCTCAAGTTTAAGGAATTGAAAAAAATTAAAGCCTCTAGTGGCAAGAGTGAAGGATTGTACAGGGAAAATATTAAATGACATGGGAAACATCAAAAAAGGATGGAATGAATACACAGAGTATTATACCAAAAGGAATTGGTGGATGACCAACTATTTCAAGAGGTTGCATATGATCAGGTACTGAAAGACAAAGTAGAGGCTGCCTTGAAGGAACTGATGAAACACAAGGCTCTAGGAATTAATAGAATACCAACTGAGATGTTTCAACAAACAGATGCAGCACTGGAGTTGATTACTTGTTTATGCCAAGAAATTTGGAAAACAGGTAACTGGCCAACTGATTAGAAGAGGTCCATATATTTGCCTATTCCCAAGAAAGAGGATCCAACTGAATATGGAAACTATCAAACAATATCATTAATATCACACATAAACAAAATTTTTCTGAAGATCATACTGCAGCAGTATATAGACAGGGAACTACCAGAAAACTAAGATTGATTCAGAAAAGGGTGTGGAACCAAGGACATCATTGCTGATATCAGATGGATATTAGACAAAAGCAGAGAATATCAGAAAGATGTCTATGTTTTATTGACTATACAAAGGCATTTGACTCTGTGAATCATAACAAATTATGGATATCATTGTGAAGAATGGGAATACCAGAGCACTTAATTGTACTTGTGAGGAATTTGTACATGGACCAGGAGGCAGTCATTTGAACAGAATAGAGAAATACTGCCTGTTTTAAAGTTAAAAAGGTGTGTATCAAAGTTATACCCCTTCACCATACCTCTTCAATATTTAAATATAGAGCAAATAATCTGGGAAGCTGGACTTTATGAAGAATAACATGGCATCATGATTGGAGGAAGATTCATTAAGAAGCTATGTTATTAATTTGACACAAATCTGCTTGCTGGAAGTGAAGAGGATTTGAATCATTTACTGATGGAGATCAAAGAACATAGCCTTCAGCATAGATTGTGCCTCAACATCAGCAAAACAAAAATCCTTACAACTGGCTCCATAAATAAGTTCATGATAAACAGAGATAAGACTGGGCTGTCCAAGGTTTTGCTTTAGTTGGTTCTACAAATCAACACCAGTGGAAGCAACAGTTAAGAAATCAAAAGATGCATTGCATTGGGAAAAGCTGTTGCAATAGACTTCTTTAAAGTGTTGAAAAATAAAGATGTTCCACCTAAGACAAAAGTATACTTAACTCACGTCTTGGTATTTTCAGTAGCATCATATGGTTGTGAAAGCTGGACATTGTAAAAGGGATAGAGAAGAATTGATGCTTTTGAATTATGGTGCTGGAAACAAATATCGAATATATCATGGACTGCAGAAAGAACCAACAGATCTGTCCTAGATGATGTACCACCTGAGTGTTCCTTGGAAGCAGGGATGACTAGGCTGTCTTACATATTTTGGACATGTTGTGAGGACAGAGCAATCATTGAAGGACATCATTTTGAGGAGAGTGGCAAGTCAACAAAAGGAAGACCCTTAACTACCGGGATTGATACAGTTGTTGCAACAATTGCTTAAACATAAAAAAGATCTTGTACTTGGCACAGAATCAGGCAGTGCTTTTTTCTGTTGTACAGTGTCACTATGAGTCAGCCTCAACTTGTTGGCACCTAACAACAATTTATTATATGTATCAAATTTAGAATTTTTATCTTCATGAATTGACTCCTTTATGATTATAAAATAATCCTTTGTGTCTTTCATATGTCTTGCTTTGAAATCAACTTAGTCTGATATTAACATAGTTATTCCAACTTCATCTCATGAGTGGATTAATGTTATATCTTTTCATTATTTTACCTTTACCTTGAGTCTTTAATATTTCAAATATTTCTTTAAATAGAATACATTAAGTCCTACATTTTTTATAAAATCTGAACTTCTCTGCATTTTAATAGGAGTGTTTTTTATTTACTTCCTTTCTAGCAACTTTAATATTATTTATATACCATAAATTAACAAATTTTTAGCATACAATTTAGCTATTTTTAAACAAATTTACCAAGTTCTGCGACCATTTCCATATTTCAGTTTCATAATATTTTCATCACATACAATCCTTCCTGCTCATTTACAAGTAGTCCTCATTCCTAGCCCCAGCCCCAGGTAACCACTAATATAATTTCTATCTTTATACATTTTCCTTTCTGGGAATTTCATGCATATTGAATCACATGTGGATTTTGTTTGTTTTGTGTTTGTAGCTTTTTCCTACTTGGACTCATGGTTTTAAAATTTATCCAAGGACATATAGAAAAATACTATATAGTAAAAGATAGCAAAGACTTGGATGGGAAACTTAGATAGGAAGGGGGGAGGGGGGAAACATAGAGGAGGGTAAGGGGTAACCTATATGAATAATGCTTATCAAATTGCATATATGAAAATTGTCACAATGAAAAGCATGTCAAAATGAATCACATTATGATGTACATTAAAAATTTCTAATAAAAAAAAGAAAAAAAAACCCCAAAAAATGTATCCATGTTAGAGCATGGATTGATATTTCTTTTCTTTTCTTTTCTTTTCTTTTCTTTTGGTCAAATAGTATCCCACTTTATGGATACACCAGATTTTACTTAACCACCAACCAGCTGATGGACATGTTGGGTCATTTGTATTTTATAAGTACTATGAGTAATGTCACCTGCAGCCTTACCATTGTGGCTTCCAATCCCATCAAATCTCAGAGGCTAAGCAGAGTTGTTGGTGTTAGGTGCCATGGAGTTGTGTCTGACTCATAGTGACCCTCATAGGGTTTTCAATGGCTGATTGTTTCGGGACTGCCTTGGGAGTGGACTGCTGCTCCCTTCTCCCATATGTGCGGTGCTGGAAATGGAACCGGGGACCTCAGAGACTATAGAGTGGCGCTCTACCAACTGAGCTAAATCTCAGCCCGCTAAGCAAGGTAGGGCCTGGTTAGTACTTGGGTGGGAGACTGCCTGGGAATACCAGGTGCTGTAGGCTTGGGAGAAGGACCTGGCAACCCACTCCCAAACAACAATCAGTCATTGAAAACCCTACAAGTAGCAGAGAAGCCCTGACAATAGTGTTTCGCCTGTTGTATGTACCGTCCATGAGTGGAACACTGACTTGATGGCACCTAACAATAACAACAATAACAAATTACTAACATCACCATAGACATTCAATCTCAAATATCTCTGTTGATATGTACCTTAATTTCTCTTGTGCATACTTGGTAGTGGCATTGCAGTTGCCTATTCTAAATTTATTTTAAATATTTTTTAAAACTTATTTTCCCAAGTAGATGTTTTATTTTATATTCACAGCAGCAATGTATGAAGCTTCATATTTTTTCCAAATCCTCATCACTATTGTTATTGCTCCTCTCTCTTACTAAGGTCATTTTAATAAATATGAAATTGTATCTCATTGTTGTTTTAATTTGCATTTCCCTAATGACTACTGAGCCTGCAGCGGTAGCCCTGTGGCATCCAATCCCGTCAGATCTCGGAAGCTAAGCAGGGTTGGGCCTGGTTAGTACCTGGATGGGAGACCGCCTGGGAACACCAGGTGCTGTAGGCTTGGGAGAAGGACCTGTCAACCCAGTCCCAAAAATCAATCTGCCAATGAAAACCCTATGAACAGCAGAGAAGCACTAACAATAGTGTTTCCCTTGTTGTACAGAGGGTCGCTATGAGTTGGATACCGACTAGATGGCACCTAACAACAACAACGACTACTGATGTCAACCATCTTTGGTTGTCCTTACTAGTCATAACTTCTTTGACGAAATGTCTATCTAATCTTTGCCCATTTTTTATTGGGGTGGTTTTCCTAATTTTATAATTGCAAGAGTTTACATTTACTTTCATGCCATTATTGATGAAGTTGAATTTAAATCTACTTGCTTGAGTTTTTTCTTTGTTTGCTTCATTTCTTCTTCTTTTTTTTGTATCTTTCCTTTTGTTGTATTGAGTTTTTCAAATTCCATTTATCTTCACCTTTGGTTTATTAGCTAATTTTTTTTTTTATTTTTTCATAGTTGCTCCCAAGTTTATATCATTAACTGATCACATTCTAACTTCAAATGATGTTATATAACTTCATACAGTGTATGAACCCTTCAACAGTATAACTCCACTTCTCTCTCAGCCTTTGGGTCAATGTTTTCATATATTTTACATCTACAAACTCCCAATACATAACTTTTTATTTTACTTTAAACAGTCAACTATCTTTTAAGTGAATTAAAAATGAGATTAATATTGCTTTTAAATGGACTCGCAATTTGATAAAATATTCCTTTTTCCTTTGTGCAGAAGAATATTTCCATTCAGCATTATCATTTCCTTTTTCTGCCTGAGGAGTTTTACCTTTCACATTTCCTAATGTGCTAGCCTACTGATGTTGAATTCTCTCAGTTTTATCTTGAAAAAAAAGTATTTTACTATATAATTAAAAAAACTGTTTTGGTGTTGAGGAACAAAAAATAAACTATAAAGGAAATAAATAATTTAATTGATATAAAACTCTCTACTGACTTTTAAATTTTAGTTATTTAAGAATGTCACTCCTGGGCCTTAGGGCTTGTTGTTGTTGTTATTAGGTGCCGTCGAGTCGAGTCCAACTCATAGCCACCCTATGTACAGCAGATCAAAACACTTGCCGATTCTGTGCCAGGCAAACGATCTTATTTATGTTTAAGCCCATTGTTGCAGACACTGTGTCAATCCATCTGGTGGAGGGTTTTCCTCTTTTGTGTTGACCTGCCAACGCAAAACATGATGTCCTTCTCCAGGGATTGTTCTCTCCTGACTACATGTCCGAAATATGTAAGACGCA